>JALIRH010000002.1:42611232-42656232 GCA_023055505.1 Callipepla californica brunnescens
GGCATCTCGCAGGGAGCAAACGAGCCGCCGTGCCCTCACCTCCTAACGGGGATCCCGCAGGGGAAGTTCTGCAGCCGGTTTACATCCCGAGCTTCCCGGGGAGGGTTTATTTACGTGCACCAAAGAGTTTGGAGCCAGAGGAAGGGCGGCCGGTTGGCCTAATCAGCGAGAAGGTGCTGGGGTGATTTAACCTGATAGACACGCTTCACTCGTGGTTATTTGCTAGGTGCGCTCCAGAAAGAGGGCTTGTGAGATACCTTTCCTTGAGAGCATCCTGCCTAAATAAAGCCAAAGATACAGCTTCCATTTTATGTGGAGGTATGGACTTTGCCTTCCCTGTGCACCGGTAGCTTAAGAGTCCCTGACACGAGAAAACAGCAACATCACACGGTTCAGCTGGAGTAGCTCGCGTTGCTGACAATAAACTCCTGACTGAAGGAAACCTGCTGATGTTCAGGACAGAGATGCTGCAGATTTCTCCACAGTGTCTTATTTACTGTTTTTCAACTAAAAGGAGGCAGTAAATCAATCATCATCTGTAATTATTGCTGCTGTAATTACCTTTGGGGAGTAGGTTATCGTTCCTGGTGGCCTTTGTTCAGATATCTTTTTCATTTTCTCTGTGTTATTTCTCTTGAATCGTGTCCATTTGCGAGTAGATTACCAGCACTCTGAAAGCAGCCCGATGGTAAGATTTCTGCAGGGCTGATAACGTGCTTCATCTGAGGAGTTTAAAGATGCTGCTGTAGACACGGCGTTTAAATTCATTGATAAGAGCCTGCCCATCAGTTATTACATCTTCATCTGTAGTGAGCAAACAAAAGCTGTAAGTAATGTTGCAAGGAGATTTACTACTCAGGATTTATTTAAATCCCCCCCATTTCTGAAGTATTACTGGTGTAGTCAGGACAAAATATAGTTCTGTAGTTCAAAAATAAACTGTTTTAAATCGCTTCTCTGAAAAACTCTTCTTTGACTGTATGTAAATTAGTTATTTAAACTCATGAGTGCTGCTTCACATCTAAATAAAATATGGAGTTACACATTACATTTCCAATTTGTCATGTACTTAGCAACCCGTTCTGGGGGGAAGATAGAAGAGATATTTTTGATACGTCTGTCACTTTTGATAACTTAATTTGAAACTTATATCTTAGGGGAATAGTGATACGAGGCAGGTAAATACATTAAAACAAAATGACAATTGAGTTTTTATATTGAATGCCTGAAACTAATGTTCATCTGAAACGGTGGGTGTTAAGAACTTGCTAATGACTAAATTTCTTCTATTTTTTGAAAATATTCTTCTTCTGAATTACCCTGGTTTCTGTTTACATTTCTATCCCTTCCTATTTCTTCTTTCTTTCTTTTTTTTTTTTTTCCTCTCTTGTTTTTCTCTCCTTTTTCTCCCTTCTGGTTTGTTGCCCATGCTGCTCTGCCTGTCCCCCAGCACCTACTGGTGAGCACCTCTCAGAAAAAAGGCATGGCAAACATTAGATAAACCCTCCCCAGTTTAAAATCAATAAAAATATCCGCCCAAGGAGAAATAAGATAGTAAGTGCTTTCTCCAAAATGCACCGTCTCTTACAAATATACTGCAGGGTTGTGGCAGAAATGGCTGAGAAAAGAGAGTAAATTATTTAACTTTCTGAAAAATGGCAATTTGAATATCTTAGGTGATCCTAGGAAGGAGGAATAAAAGTTCAACTGCCAGGTTCTTTTGGGTGGAAGAAAGATCAGTTGCATAAAACTCAGGAGTCCTAGCCTGTATCTTATTTTACTGATTGATTTATCACATTTCCTTGCCTTCTTTTTAAAAAACAAGACAAAAACATATTGGGTATCACTGACCTGATTAAAATCAGCTGATACATACATTTGTTGAGGGAGGGAGGGTAGCAGGGAGCAAAGCAGGTGGGGAAAGGTAAGTCAAAGATGCGATACCCCTCTGAAAGCCCCCAAAAGAGCCCCTGTGTATGGTGCTGAAGAGGGGTGATTGGAATGACTCCTTAACCCTGTATCCCCTGAGGATGACAGCATCTCCTAAGGAGCACCATGCTGGAGACCCCTGAGCTAAGAAAGCAAAGGAGGAGGGAAGAGCAGCTCTCTTTTATCTTGTTTAACTTGGCCACCTGGATGGTAAACCTTTTTCCTGACTTGGCATGCTCTATAGATATCACACTTAGATTACTGACCGCCCTGCTCGTCCCCTTTGGCTTTATGGGGCTTTAATTTTGGGAGGGCTTGAGGTTTTTCTTTTGCTATTTCTAAGGGCTTTTGATGTGAAACTTTCTGTTTAGAAATGAATTCATGTTACAAAAATACAGTTACTTAAAAAAAAAAAAAAGAGGTATTCTTTACTAGTAAATTTTAAATTTGGGTTTCTCTAAGCTGAAGTCAGGTAATACTCATTATGCTAAGGTCACCCATGAAAATTGCTGAAATTGTAGGTGTTAGATAAAACCATCACGAGGAAACTGGAACATCCCCGCAGATTAAGTGGAAGCACTGATCTTTGAAACTTGATCTTTTTTCCTTAAAAAAGAAAATGAAGTTATTACTTCGAAGTATTTTTTTTCCCTGTAATTTTGAATCCCACATATGACTGTAGAAATGAAATCAGTGAGTATTCCTAGAAAGAGGAGAAGGGAGAGAATTATCTGTTGTATTTTCTCAATCAATGCCCTGCTTAAAGAAGACTTGTGTCTTGAAATATTTCAGCAAGCCCAGAGTGTCTCTTAAAAGTTGTTCCCACTCTTTAATCGTTCCTAGGTCCTCTTTCCATCCCGGCTGAGTTTACAGCTGTGCCTCAGTTGATGCCGTGTTGGAGGGCTGAGTAAACGTCGCTGTGTTTTAATGTGACTTGTTTTCTCATCGTAAATTCAAAGCTGGAGGATGTTTCCCACACAGAGGTGCAGGTGGTGTGCTGTAGTGCTATGGATGATGCAGTAGTGGTGGATCAAAACAAAAAATCGTAATAGCGGCAGCAGTTCAGAGGGAATTTGACATTTGGATCCCCTTCAGACCATAGCCTTTACATTTCTGTGCTTCTGTCAACTCTTTGAATATTTACCCTCAGCCCCAACCAGCTTCTAAATTACATGGACTGGACTCTAAAGTCGTTAGATTGTCTGCTGATTAGACTATAATCAATCCAGCATAAACAAAACCAGCAATTAGTATTGGCATGATTTCTCTGAACTTGACTTACTGTTGCAGCATTGCTGGTCCAAAGAACTTTTTTCTGAACAGACTGATTTTAGGGACTCTGTTATTTTATCATCATCATTTTATAGGGAGGGAACAAAAAATTCGTAAGATTCCATTTGGCCTGAAAAGCAAAAACATCTGTTTGATGCATGAGTGGGTTGCTGGCTTGTATTTGACCAACCAAAAAAGGACAAAAATTAAGATATCGAACATAAAAGAGTACTTGAAAAAGCAAATTACAAAGAGGATTTAAGATTAGAATCTTTTTATAATGCAGGCTATTTATAGTGCTCTCTTTCGACTTGATGACGCGTGCCCACTGCTCCTTTATATATTAATAAGAAAACAACAATAAAGCAGCAATAAAACCATCACTGACCTGTAGTAATTTTCATTGGATTTGGCCACGCATAGTGCCACGGACTGTCTCAATTAGCTTTAGAATTACAGCAATGTTACCCCATCATTTTTGGGACCAGTGTGAGTTTTATTGACCATCATCATCTACTTAGGAACAAGTACTATTAGGTGCGGCCGTCTGAACGGCTTCTGGTTGTATGGCTCGCTTCCATGAAAGTGAAAACTTGTGACAAACGTTATATTTAGAGGAAGAAAAGCTGTGTGTTTGATTTGGTCTGATGTTGCTTTCCCCAGCTGCTGCTAACTTGGTTAAGAAGGGAAGCTGTTGGGATGGAGGCACTTTTCTAATGTGAGTGGGGTAACGCTACGCTCCATGAGCTTAGATGTCTGGAAAGGCTTTCTCTTGCTCTGCCATTCCTTCAGCCTAATGTTTCAAATAAGTTGTGTCTCTGTTTTCAAATTGATTAAAATATAGTACAAATGCTGGTACCTTAAGACAGACCTCCGAGCATCTTTTCCCAGATGTGTTTTAAGGTTTCCATTGATTCCTGTAGCGTTACTTGAGGTCAGAACCAGTCCTGGTAGGGAAGATGCTCTGTTTCCCTTAAATCTGAGACATGACATGTATGTATACATATGTAAATATTATCTTTCTCAGAAGGGACAGCAAACAAATCTGTGAAGATTTTGGCCTCCTTTATTTGATGCTGTGAAAAAGTACATGTCTGTTTTCAAATGTGTTAGTAGAAGAACATTCAGCTTTCTCAGTTGTTATCTTTTGAAAAAGTGAGATAGCAGGAGTGAAGATTTTAAATGCTTTTAAATCATAATGCAGTTCTTGGCAAAGGATTCTGACAAAAAAAAATAACATAAAGAGATGGTGAGGTTTGTTTTTGTTTTAACTTTTAGATGACTTGGGTTCTATTTCACCTCAAGTATGAGCAATTATGCTAGTTTAGCATTTATTAGAGATAAAAGAAATTCTGTTAGATACAACTCGCCTAAACTTCAGTAGCTTCGGTTCTAGCTAGGATAATGATCAAGGAATACTTAGCCATATGCCTAGGGACTGCACTATAGCACAAAGAATAGGGCTGATCTTGGGGGTATCTTTATTACAACGTGTTATAATTAACATTTTAATTCCACCCTACTGCTTTCCAAGAAATCTGCTTTATGCTCTTCTGTACTATACGTACTTCTGCAGGTCTGCACAAAATCCCCTTCTTCCAGTGCAAAGATTTTAAACCAGGACCGTTGTCCTTCCAGATTTACGTTACCTGTTAACGTTGTTGATATTTTCTTTCTTTCTGATTTTCTTTTTAACTTCAGAGTCCATTAGTTTTAAACATTTTTCTTTTCCTCTACAGTGCATAATTACTGAAGAAAGGGTGTGGAAGACTTTTTTTCCTTCCATTTTTACATGATTTAGTCTAAGTTGTCTGTGTTCTCCTATTGTGCATGCACACGAGCCTTTTGGCTTTTCCTCTTAACTGGAGTGATGCTGCACAAGTTATACCGCAGCATTTTTGTACAGTTGAATCTGTGTAACTTGTATTCCAAAGGGCTGTAGGATTTCTGCTCACTGATTCGGCACTATCAATGCCTAGTGGAATCTTAGATTTTTGGGGGGCATGTGTTTT
The DNA here is from genome assembly GCA_023055505.1 of Callipepla californica brunnescens. NCBI lineage: Eukaryota > Metazoa > Chordata > Aves > Galliformes > Odontophoridae > Callipepla > Callipepla californica. The sequence goes on from JALIRH010000002.1 coordinate 42,616,446, forward strand.
CCTTGGTGTTATTTTCTTCCTTCTTGTCTGTCTGTCTGTCTGTCTATCTATCTATCTATCTATCTATCTATCTATCTATCTATCTATCTATCTATCATCATGGGAGTAAGGCAGAGAGGTGCTTTTTTGTGTGTTTCATCTGATACTTTCACTTTTAAATGCAGGCACCTTTAGGGCATTTTTTTCTTGAACCTTAAGTTGTAGTTTTTATTTTTCTGAGCATTTTCTCTTAAGTAATTTAATAAGTCTGTTGATACAGTCACCCTCCTGTCCCTGCTGCCTTCTTTTCTAATTTGACAAATGCTTTTTATGATTCTCTAAAAGTGAAGTGAATTTGAAAATGCTGGTCACTGGTTAAACAGCCCCTGCGCCGGAGCAGAATACCATTTTGCCCTAGGACAAGCATCCAGGATGTTGGTAGCGAGAGTAGCAGTGCTTCTCTCCTTCCCAACCCCGTTTTTAAAGGGGCAATAACACGCAGTAGGATTTTGTCTTTCCTATGGAGCAGGAAATCCAAAATCTTTCTCTTAAGTTCTCATGCAGACCCTCAGTGTTCTGCATGAGTGTGGAAAAACTAGAGCACTTTTGAATCTAAGAGTCTTGGTGAACTTTGCAATGATTGGCTTTCATAAATAATCCCTGAAAGGTATGACCTTACTAATGTTAGGTTATGTTTTGCCAGGAAAATAAGTATCAGATGATGAAATCTCTGATAATTGATTTTTGGATGTTGTTTTTTGTTGTTTGCTCCTTTTGGTAGCCTATTGAGTTCAGCTTCCATTACTGACTCCTTAACTTCTTGAAAGGAACTTTAAAAACAAAACCAGGCTACCTGCTGTGTTGCTGGACCATATGATGTGATGTAGTGAGTCAGTGTCCTTGGGAAGACCAGGCTGTGCTTTGATCAACAAAACTTTCTCTGGCACTGAGTTGTGATGACTGTCTGGAAAGGAAAACAGCCAAGTGAATTCCTAAACTTGACAGTGGCAGTAGGAAGGGGGTGGGGGAATGGGGAAGTTAATTATTTTCCACCTCTGAAGAATACAATTGCAAGGAAGGAACTTTCTGATTCACAGGTTCCAGGACAACAGGATGTCAGGATCCATGCCTGATGTAACATTTTTGCTCTGAAGATGGGAGGAGGAAATGGATTGCCATTGGTCAGTGTGTCTGACTGCTGGAAAGGGGCTGTATTTAATGATTTCTATAGCACTGAAGTTTAGGAAAAGGTTCCCCTTTCCTTTTTTTTTCTAGTGAATCTGTTGAGTAGAGGTCTCAACAGATAAAAACATGTCAAGAAAGAAAGCTCTGAAGAACAGAGCCTGTGAAAAGGCTTGGGTGCTGCAGTGCTTGGTTTTCATATGACTGGTTGCTTGGTGGCATTTTCACCCTGCATCAGGCACTTGAACTCTTGATACAAATCTTATGCCAATTAGGAGGAGTTTACTGATGTTGCTGAGTAGGAGCTATGTTAGAAGACAGCATGAAGTATTTAGAAAGAAAGAGTAGTGTTATCTTATGTCCTCCCATTCTAGATGTGGGTATGTTAGCATGTTTGGGTACCTTGTAGTCAGCAGTCACTGCTCTGGTCCTGCTGTTGGAGGCTCTCAGAGCAGAATGAACTGAGGGGCTGTGCTACTGCTCTTCTTCTTCCCTTGGCTAAGGAGTTATTTACCCTGCTAGAATGTGTGAGATGAGGGTTCTGTTCTGTGCTTTGGCTGGTGTGTTTGAATCTAGTATTTCACGAGGAGTACATCAGCATATCGTTACGCAGCAGTGTGAGGCCCTTTTTGCCCGGTGACATTCATCTCTTCTAAAGTGTTCATTAAGTGCTTGGTGGAGAAGAGGGGTGAGCAGGAGTGCTCACACAAGATTAATGTTTCTGATGGTTTGAGTACCCATGTAGAAGGAAGAGACCTAGGTCCTGGTCTACCAACTACTTACTGTAGTTTTTTTTTCTAATGAGTTGTTTCAGAGAAACTAGAATTGGGTCCCACCTCCCAGGTGAGTGCCCTGTCCACAAGGACGTAGTATCACACTAATTCTCCTTCCTAGTTCTGTGAATGTTGTAGATGAGGTATGGCAGCTTCAGTAGCAATGAATGAGTGCGTATCAAGTCTGAGGGTAAGCGTTCTTTTCTAGGAAGCTCATGACTGAAGTATAAATCCTTCTGATAAAGAAAAAAGTTGAGCATGTGCCACCCACATCCTGGCTGAGTGATCTAACCAATGGGTGTGGGCAAGAGGGGGAAAGGAAGAGATACTGAAACTCACATGTTTTCAGCTAGTATCTTGTAGCGACCAAGGAAGGATACGTAAGCTCTCAAGAAAAACCTGTAAGAATGCATCCAAGTCCAAGGAAAGCAGGACTAAATATTTTACTAGCCAGCTGTGGTGGGGCTTTGGTTTAATTTCAGCACTGAGCTGCATAGCACTGAGAAAGCCCAGATGATAAATCCATAGGTACTGCCTGACCTCTGTCGTGACTAAGTAGAACATGTGGCAATTTAGATGCAGGGTCCCCTCACTAGTTTTTGGGCTCCTAAGCTCCTTTGTGCATATATAGACCAGGGTGGTGATCCTGATGCTAAAAAGTCATCCAGAATAGAGCAGAAATTTTGAGGGATTAAAAACAAGTCTATAAAATTATGGTTCAAAACAGATTTAGATCTCTGGTAAATCAGGGATAATCTAAATTAAAAAGGGGTGTATTTTGACTCAAGTAAATATGAGACATTGCATAACAGAGTCAAAGAAAAGGCTGCATTTTTCTTTGACAATATTAGAATGGTGTCACATGGTCCCAGCTCGTCAGACTAAGTGTCTCATTTTCAGATGTCATAGTCAACTGCAGTAACCTTGACTGTAGGTCCTCATGTTCCACCCTTCAGTCTTCTGTCTTCAGACTTAGGTAATGTTGGTTACACTGAAATTCTGCAGTCCATGCACTGGTTTGATTCTTTTTTTTTTTTTTTTTTTTTTTTTTTTTTTTTTTTTTTTGTGGAGTTTAGGCTTTTGCAGACAGTTTAACGAATTTCCTGTTTTCTAACCATGGTTGAAAATCCAGGCCCATAAAGATAGCAAAAATTCTTGATTATGTCCTTTACAGAGACAAGGGTAAGAAAGCTTAAGTGATACACATCTTCATTGTACAGAGAGAAAATTTCTTAGAGCATTTCTGTTAAGTACTGGGTTTTGTAACTGGAGTTTATCATGGTGCCTTTCCTCAAAGGAACTGGTTGTCCACAGGCACCTTGTCAAAAATGAATACTGAGTACTCAGTTTGAAACAGTCGGGACAGCTGAACATCCTTACCTTAGTTCTAAGACTTGCAGAGACTCTCTCTTGCTTTGCTGAGACTCATCCCAAGTTTGACTTGGAGGCCAGTAATCATCTGTTACATTGCACAATACAGAGTCTTAAGTGTATCTGCAGTTTCCTTGTGGTTTATAAAAAGCTTTAGGATTCTGAGGAGAAAAGTATCTTGGAAAATGTAACACTGTTTAAAGTTTGTCTTAAGTAACAAAAATATGAATGTATGTCAGAGGAGCCTAAGTTTCTAAGTTTGTTACAACAAATCTAGAGAAGCAACATTCGCAATCTGAACAGGATTAATCCATCCCCTACCTCAGCCGTCTAGAAGAAGATATCCCCTGGTCCCTCGCTTTCAGTAGGATTCTCCTGCTGGAGGAAGGAGAGTGCCTTCTGCCTAGTCTGCCCACAGTGTTATGTAAAACTGGGTGTCACATTTGGATACTGGCATCCTGGAGGTCAAGGGTGTACGCTATCCAAAGGAATTCTTAAGAATTATTTCTTTCCAGTTAAGTATATTTATCATTTTTATGCTTATGTGCTGCCTAGGAAAATATTTTAGCAAAGCAATGATATTTTCCAAGTGCTGCTGTCCAATTGGGAACTCCTAACTCAGCCTTTCTACAAGAATGATGTAGGGAGGAGGAGGAGAGAAGCGGGAAAGGAAAAAAAATAATCAGGAAAACAAATCAGAAATACAAATGTTCATGTCTGTGATTAGCAGGATTGATGTACAACTGTGGCCATGCACATTGAGCTAATTTTTAGTAGAGTTCTGGAATGCAGATATTTGGAATGCTAATATGCAAATGCCTTTTATTTTTTTCCCAGTTCTCACACTGTGCACATGAGGTACGTACACACTTGGGAGCTAAAATAGTGATTGAATTGCTGTGTGGCAGCTGATAGATGTATGTTGGTGCTGGCTATGGCTGTTCGCTACTTTCTTAGTAGTTCTGAACTTTTTTTTAACATCGGCTTTCTTTGAGGAATGTTTTGAAGCAGCCTGAAATGATTGTGAACTTCCAGGGTTCATCTGCTGAATTGCTGCTTACTGGTGGAGCGAGAGTGTGTGCTGGCAGAATGAGTTGAAATGCTGAGCCTTAAAGCGGCTGTGCCCAGGGAGAGCAGAAAGCAGAGCAAGGTGTGGCCTGAGCAAGTGATAGGTTGGCATCTGATCTGGCATTAATGCTACTCTGTAGCTTCCTTAATTCCAGTCTGTATCTTGATCAAACCCTTAAGGAGTTAGATTTCTACAGCATGTTACTGCGAAGTATGAAACAGCTTCAAAAGCTATTGAATTTAATAGAGTCAGAGGATGCTCAGCACCTCCTGTAACTGGCTCTTAAATTTGCTTTCTGCCTATGTGATTAATCTATTTAATCATCCTTAATATCTACCTGGACACGGTATCAGTGTGAATGTCCTCTTGGTTTTTTATGTGGCTTCACGGAAGAGAGGGAAGAAAAGAGAGAGACTTCCAGAAATTACAGTAATTTGTAGGTAGTGAAATAACAGCACAAAGGTTTTATTTCTGTTCTGTCTGGGTAACTCAGTAAATTGCGTATTGATTATGCTAATACAGCTAGTGTCTCTATTACTTGTCTGCAGAAATTATTCAAACATGTAGATAGAAGATGCACTTGGCAAAGTTACTGTCCTAGGAAAAAGGCTTTTGTGCAAGATGGCTTTAAATTGAATTACTGATAGTATGCTAATGGCAATGTATAGATCAAGTATTGAATTATAGGAAATGCTAAGTGCAAGTTAAAAATATATATTCTGAACTTTGTATCTCTGACAATCCTAGTTGCTATATTAGGTTTATTTTCACATCTCTCAAGGAATGTGTTTTAGGAAGGATAAAATCAATAGTGGTCTATTTTTATGGTTTATTTTGGAATATGTGTCTTCTCCTGCTTTGTTTTGCAAGGAGGCTCAGACATACAGGATAGCGATTTTTTTTCCTTTTTTTTTTTTTTTAATTTATTAACCCACCTAGACTAGAAGAAAATAGACTTTTTTCAATTATCTTTTGCTTTTATTTCATTATGGCTTGTAATAGCTCTGAAGCAATAAATCTTAGCCAGAGTTCTCCAAAAGGCTTCCCTTTCAGTGAAAATGTCCTTCTTCACATTTCTAATTTTATCTGCTTCTTTTCCATACAAGGTTTTTCCCAGGCATCAACCAGAAATGACTCGTGCTCTTCCTTAGGGTGCTAAAGATACAGATTAACTCTTCAGTGAGAGTTTAGGGAGTAGAATGTGAATGAGATTCTGCAAACTAGGAAACCTGGGTATATTTTATACTAACTTTATAAAATGAGTCTTCATAGGCCAACCATTTGTCCTGTGGAGAAACTGTAAGAAGGGGTGAAATCCTCACCGATCAGCAGGTGTTGCTGTGGAGCAGTCAGGAGATTAACTCTGTAGTTAGGACCACTATATGAAGATCCCCAGAGGTTTTCCTACCAGAACTGTCTTTGAAAGTACTACTTTACATACGTATTTACTTTAGAAGGTGGAGTTGGTCTCAATGTTGATGCTCCCTAGCACAAGCATGAGTGATGCTGTGAGCTGAAGCACAGTTTGCCTTGGGCACTCACTGTACCAGGCAGAAGTGTCCTAACCTTTCACATCGATGCAGCTTCAGTTTAGAGATGCATATTTGCAGGAAAATTTTAGAAACTGGTGTCTGTCCAAGCCACATGCTTTTATGATAGGAGATAGAGTTGACATGCTGGAATTTTATTTTCCTCTGTTGAGAGAAACAAAAAAAGAAATCAGCCACCAACTCACTCTCAAGAAATGCGATGTCACAGTTGCATTGATCTAGTCTTCTTAGAAATTTTAGTATTTGGGTTTCTTGGTTGTTTTGTTTCTCAAAAGTTGCGCTGAAAAAATATGTGGAAGGGATTTGATGTTTTGTTTTAAGGAAGAGAGAAGTCAATAAAAAAGAATTTCAGCAGATATCAAAAGGAGTGACCTGTGGTCACAAACACATAATTTTACAGATGAGGGATGTTGCTGCTTTCATGACAACATTATTTCAAGTGGATCTGGAAGAGCTACTGAGCGATAATATCGCTTACTCAGGGTCTGGATTCATAAGCTATTGTTCTGGTTTCCTGAGGCCTCTCCTTTTAGTGGTATTCTATCATGTTGTTATCTAGAGTTTATCTTTTCTTATGCCAGGATTTGCTAAATGCTGTGCTGAAGATGGCACCCCTATGCACAATTACAGTCCTAGAGTATCACTAATTTTGACGTTTGAATTAATAACAGTGCGTACATGCTACTGTTTTATTTTCATATAATGCTTGTGGTTCGGTTTTTTGTTTAGTTACTTTTCATGCCTGTGTTAGAGAAAAATTTTTGGCTAGCAATGTTTATAGAGTATCACTGTATAAGTTTTGCTTGAAGTTGCCTTTCTTTCCTGAAAGAAGATTGTTTACTTCAGGCACCGTAATGTTCCTTAAACATGAAGATCACAGTTGGGTGAGTTTAGCGGTGGTCAGCGGCTGAAATAGTACTGAACTTTTCAGAATCTTGTTGCAGAGAGGCGAAAAGTGCTGACTGGGGGAGCTTCTCTGCTGCTGCTGCCAGCTGGAGCTTTCCTGGTGCAGCATACCTGAGCTGCTGGAAGAATGGTCTTGGGTAAAGCAAAGGCAATTGAGATGCTGCTTTGTAGATGAGTTGTGCTAATGCTAAGGTTTCCCTTATTCTGTGGACTTTGTGAGGCAGCTTTTTAAATTCCTTTTATGGTACTTCCCCCCCAAAAATGAGTTTTTATTTTCCTGACAGTTGAATATTAGCAAGTGTTTGTGCTGTGGCCTGTTGTGATCTGTGCGGTTCTTTCGGGACTCAAATTTCCTTAGGAGCTTGAACAACTTAGAAAGATGCTAACTACTGCTTTACTTGCTCTGATACTTGTTTCCATTTTTTAGTGCAGTAAAGACATAGTGGACAGCCTTTGTTGAAAGCAAACCTCAGTCTCACTTTGAAATTTCAGATCTCATAATAGCGGGGAAGTTTAACCAGTTGGTTTCACAAGGTGTACACTGGCATGGTTTTGCATGATAGGAGTGGACACGGGAACAATTTGTTAGGCAGCATCCACATTTGTTTTATTTCCATTTTAAGACCTAACCGTACTGGTACAGCCGTGAGCCAAGCATGTGTCAGCAGGCAACCTTCCCACAGCCAGTGAAGGTCTACTGCTGCTGGGGGAGTTCAGTACATAAAAATCAAAAGGACCAACTCTTGCATTTTGATTTGCAGACATGTTTAAGTGGAGATCCACTTTAAATAAGCAAAGCTTGTTTACTTCTGAGCAAATAGTCCTTGGGTTTGAAGTTTCCCACTTGAGTCGGTTCTTGAGAAGTTCATGTTTGGGCACCACCTCAATTCCATCTGGATATTTGAAAATGGTAGAGCTTTTAAATGACCTTTTTGGTCTGAGTTCAGAGTTAAGACGTGGTGGCAGAGGATTTCACTGGTAGATGACAGCTATGCCTAGCACTCATGCTGCGGCTGGTCAGTAGGCACTGATAGCCACAATGGGTTTCCTCTTGGGGCACAGAGCACTAGACTGCAGTTCTTGAGATCATTTTTTGGATATAAATCCAATCTAGTGATAGGCATCATTAGGGGCAGGCAGGACTACTGCTTCTGAGGCTTTGCTGGGGGCTTTGAGAGCATCACAAAAGGTTGTGAGTTGTTTTTCTTTCTTTCTTTCTTTTTTTTTTTTTTTTTTTTAAGTGTATACTAGTTGCATTCATTATTTTTCTCCTCGTATAAATAAACCTTACTGATCCTTGCTGCCTTAGTGGCAAATCTCTGTTTAGCTTAGCTTTATTTGACCACGTGTTCCTTGAAGCTCTCCTTTTCCTGAGCTGCTCCCCTTGCTCCCTTTGTCCAACCAGTTTCCTTGGCCTTTGAGGGCTGCTGGGGTGACTGCTTTTGCATGACAAAGGAAAACACGCAGCATTGTCGAGGCCGAGCCGTGGTGATTTTGTGTCTGCAAAACGCAAGTTCAAATGAAACAGTTAACTCATCAGTTCTTATTTTGTGAAATATTTTACATACTCTGGGGCTTGGGGAAATGTTATCAGATCTGTGTTGATGTGAGAAGATTGTGCATACTAGCCACAACTCCGGGGCAGAGAGAGCTTATTTAGAGTCCTTCATGGTACTGAACTTGACTCTTTCTTATGTATTTCGGGTTTCTGGTATCCTGAGAGTGTCCTTATGAAAACTGGTGTTTTTTTCTAGAAACCCAGATTCTAGAAACAACCAATTGTATGAAGCCTTGGGGTTGGCGGAGGAGGAAAAGAGGTACTTGTGGAGTGTGTATGCGTATTTCTTCTTTTGAATATGTGCCTAGATTTAAATGTCTTGCACTCTGTTATCCCAGGGAGCGGAAAAAGGCCCCCAAAGCTTTGGATTTTAACTCAGTTGCATGATTATTTGTTGAGGCCTGAATTCTCGAAAGTGGAAATGCTGTAGAAGTGCAATCTTTCCCCTTTCAGCTTTTTCCCCTGTGGAGGGAGAAAGAATTCTTTTCTCTCTGCTGCTCCCTAACTCAAAGACCTCGGTCTATTGGAGAATAAAAGGGAAATGGTTCTGCCTTCCCTTGCTTTGACTTTGGAGAGTCAATCTTACTTAGGCATCATATCAGAGCATACCAGAACAGCTCTCTAATTTTTTTCAAAATAGCAGCAGAATGGCTCTTGTTAGGTTCACTCTGGCCCAACAAGTTCTGAATAGTGAATCTGACAAGAATTGTATTGTTTTTAGTTCTACTGCTCTGGAAAGCTGTGAGCCAAGGGAAAGATGCTGGCATGGTGTATACAGTAAAACAGCATGGGGTTAGTTCTCCTTTGCAAGGCTGTCTGCACTGCTGAGATGCTTGCTACTGAATATAGGATTATTATTATTTTTTTAAAAGCTTATGTATGAATTAGTGCACACCTCTCCCGTCTGCCAGGAGAAGGCTTTCTCTTATCCGTGCCGAATGAGTGAGGAGAATCTTAAAGCCCAGAATTATTCCCTCATTTACTTCCATAATCAAATACAGTAGAGTGCACTGAAGACATATCCTAGAGGAAATTCAATTTGTTTTTTAAGGCATGAAACCTACTTGGTCACTCTGCTCTCCGACATGTAGCTTCCCTAAAGCAGCATATTCTGTGTGCACTTTGCAGTGGACCTGTATCAGCTTTTTCTTGGCTGTGTTGTACAAGCATTGCTGGCTTTCAGAACTGAAGCTGGTGTAAAGGTGCTTGAAATCCTTCAGCTACCTGCCTAACATGTTTTGTTTTGTTTTGTTTTTGTTCTGTTTACCTTTTTTCTGACAGTAGAAGAAAATGAAACAGAGGACCTGCAGGCAGGTGTGGGACACACAGCCGCACAGACTGGTAATGCTGAATTCCTTCATTAGTGCTTGATTACTCTTTGACAACAGTGTGAAGGATTTTTGTATCGGGGTGATTTTGAAAAGCCTTTATTCCTCCTCCTTAGTTTCAGCCTGGAATGCTTTTTAGGGGCTCACTGTGGAAAATAGCATTTCTCTCCTCCTTGCTTTTCAGTTCCTGAGAATTAGAAATTGTGCCTCTTGTCGCTCAAGGTAGTGATGGTGAGATGCTTCAGAAAGTCCAGCATGCTCTTCTTGTTGTTGTCAGAAGTAATCCTTCTTTGCATCTCCCATGTAAACCCCCACCCTATGCCATTTCAGATGAACTTGAATATTCATTCCAAACTATTTTCATGTTTGTAAAATATATGAATAAGAGTCACTTCCTTAATTTAATTTATTAATTTGTATAAGTTCTTGCCAGTCAGGGATCCTTTGTTTGAAGTCAGTGGAATAGGGTGGATGAAGCTGTTGTTTGAGTCAAGTTCATGGGAAAATGTTTCATTAACAATCATAGAGAAATAATTATTAATTCTCTGTAATGAGGACTCTTTGATTTTCTAAATTTCATTTGATTCTGAGAATTTGAGTAGGACTTGGTATTGAAGCAGCCTTTGGTGCTGGCTTACAGAAGCTTATCTGAGGAGCCTCTTCTGACCAGTCTCATTCATTCAGCTGAGGTCACCTTTTGGAGGAAGGGATGTTCCTAGAGGGCTACCGATCTCAGAGTAGGTAACTTGCTTGAGGAGAGTAGAGATTATTGCTCTCAGGAAGGTGAAGAATTTATTTATTTTTGTGGTCAGCTAGGACACTTTGTATTTCGGTTGTGTTTGCGTCCCACGGGATTTTGTTTAGTGCCTTTCCTGGGTTCTAGTACCTCTGTGCAAAAACCACATTGTTTAAAAGATGAAGGAGTTCTCTGCTATTATTTTTTTATTATTATTATTTTTGAAGGAAAATGTCTTGGAATTTTCTGAACGTACTTATGTACTTCACTTAGCTATGTGTAAACTGGGGTGGGGGTAGAGGAGAAATAAAAAGCACACTTGTATTCCTACAAACACACCAATTTGAAGAAATAGAGAACTGTGAAACTGGAGATCAATATGACAAGGAATAATTGCTTTTCTGCATTTTTTTTCCATTAAAATAATTCTCAATAGTTACATTGTCTCACTAGTTATTTATTTCCCATCCTGTCCAGTGTTGTTCTCTGTCTGTTTCTAGGCGAGATTTAACATTCTGTTTTCCTCCGTAGCAAGAATGTAATGCCGATGTTAAAAACAAAACCCCTTCTGATAGAGAGAGCAGTACAGAAGGCCCACTTTGTATACACACTGCCAGAAGTTTTTATAGTAATACTTTGTATCTAAGCTCTGGCTCTAACCATTAAATGTGCTTTTTATAGAGTACCAAGTTATAAATGTAGTGCAGCTACGGCATATTAATCTTACTGCAGAAATTTAATGAGGCAGTTGTTTTGCGATGGACACTATTGGGAGCAGAGAGCGACAGAGTTTTACTTTACCACTGAGCTGAAGAAATATTCCTTGCCTGGTAATAATTATAGCCACATGATCTTAGTTTTCCTTTCTTTTGCCAACTCTTTTCCATGCAGAAGTGGCTTGGAAGGAGGTCCACTGCAAGGCAGGGAAATGGGTTGGAAAGTGGGCTGTTTTCTTGGTAGTTTGATGTGTAGCTATGGATCCTCATAGCACAGGCAGAAGTAAGCAAGATAAGTTTTAAGAACAGTTAGTCTTTGCCAGTCCACCAAGATGGCTTTTAGATATTCATTACTTTTACTTGACTTTTATATGGGTTATAAAAAGTAAATGTGGTGAAACCTCATTTTTACATGGACAGAATAGAATTTCTGCTGGTTGGCCTTAAACCGCTCCCATACTTGAAATTAATTGAAGTCCATGGCTTTATTGCCTCCAACACTTCTAAGCCAATGTGATTTTTCATTTTCCCCCAAGTTGCAGTTTTACTAGACCAAGTTACAGCAGTGACATCCCTTATGAGGAGGAGGAAGAAGAGATAGGGAGAACCACCTGCCAGGGAACACAAGAATGAGAAAATCATACTTCATTTCCATTTATAAATAATGTTAACATAATCAGTAAAAGACTACAACTGTTCTTTTTCTTCTTTTTCTTTTTTTTTTTCTTAAGCACCTTAGTAGGCTGTATTTATTTCTTTTCCAAAAATACAGCCCTTCTTTCCATATGAGATGATTTTGAATGATATCTGCAGGCAGAGCTGGTGTGTGTATTGTTGCTGATGTGTGTTACCAATTTTTGGTAGGTCTCTGAAATAGGGAAGGGAAGCCTCTGGAAATGACAGTGCTGTTTGCAGATAGTGGGGAAGGTAATCCTATTGTCAAGCCAGCCTTTGTTGAGGGAGTTGTCTGCAGTAGTTGCAGATATCGGGGAGAAAGAAACGTGAGAGATGATTGGCACTCTGAAGCCCATTTGTGAGCATGAGCTTTATACAGGAGGCTACGCAAAGTATAAATGACTGCACGTGGCATTTCTGACATGCATTTTATTCTAGACTTTCAAAAGAGGAGCACAAGTAAGGCAGCTTATCCTCAGGTTAAGTAATCGTTTAGGGTTAGAACAGCTCTTGATAGAAGTCATCTGTTGTTGTAGCAGAAAAGCAGCCTATTCACTAAGCTTCTCTCTTTAAATGCCACCTTCTTTCTTTCTGAGGTGACAACTTTTCATGGAAATGAATCATATTGGAAATGCATTTGTAGAGAGGGGCTGAGACTGCCAGAACTCGTTTCACAAAGCTGTCGCAGGCTAAACTTGAACCTACATCCCAGAGGGTCCCACTTAAGTGTTGACCTAAAAACAAATGTGCCAGTTGGCTAGAGCATGTATTCTGAAGTCACAGCAGAAGGGAATAAGCTTGACTGACTTCTGTCCCTGTAGAGTTTATATCTGCAAATGCAGAAGGAGAAGCAAAACATTTATTAGACTTAAAATGATTCTAATTTTAATAACTGGTCTCTAAGTAGGAAGCTTTTAAATGGAGTGATTCTTCAGGCTTTTGTGCGCTAAGGGGTGCGTGTGCATACGTGTGTGTGTGCTGCTGAATTCCTGTAAAGTGCAAGCGCTTCTGAATAATAAGTCTGGAGAATTCCCTCCCCTCCCTTTTCTTTCCTTCAGCATTGTACTTAAAGCAGAGTCAGACACTACCCTTATTTTAAAACAAACAGGTCTGTAAACTTTATGTGCAGCATTTAAATACTCATGTTAAAATTCAAACCCAGTGCCCACATTTCCCTGAGTGCTGTCAGTTTTATGAGATGAAACTGGGAGCTTGAGCTGAACAACTAATAGCATGCGATGTGCACATGCTGCCTTCCAACAAGTGCTTAATGATGTTGGGTCAGTTTGCAATAGTTAAGACAATTATTTCTTTTTCTGAGCTGCTAAGAACCCGGTGATGTTCTAAGGACTTTAATAAAAGTTGCAAAATATCTTGGAAAACGAAGTGGCGGTGTGAGTTATTTAGATTCGTTTAAAGCATGTAAAAATAGCTACAGCACCATCAAGTCCTTATGCTTGATTAGCATCTCTTTTTTGCTTTGTAGAAGTGCAGACTGTTCCTTTACTTGTAAGCTGCTGCCCAAGTTTAAGTTTTTATGCTTGCGAGAACCTTGTGAATATCGCACAAAGATCGTGCTCTGGGAGCACAGCAAATATGTTTTTGCCTTCGGAAGGCGTTTTTTGTTTTTTAAAATGAATCTGGTTTTCCTCTGTAATATAACTCCTTTAAAAATAAATTCCGCCCTTTACCCCTGTCAAAGAAATTCCTCGGTTTTGATCACGAGCCACATAGCATGAGGAAGGCCTCCTGACATGGGCCTCTTCCAGTTTGTGTGTCTGCCTGCGTCTGAACAGCTGAAGGCAGGGGTGCAGCAGCGTGACCCGAAGGATGTAGGCAGATGGGGGGAGTCCTGACCTTTGTGGGAGACAGCAGAATGCCCATGCTCTGTGTGCAGGGCATACTGGGGATGGCTGTGTCCACATCACTGCAGAGTGCTGGCTGAGGACTTTAGAGTGGAGTCCTCCTCCTCCTCTTCACCCTGTCCCTGTTCTAGTATGAATGTAGTGGTAGCACATTTTGGTTACTCTGTTCTCATGGAACTGTATGTGATCCTAACCAGTTGCACCTCCCACTGAAGTGGGTCCGCAGCCACCACTGTGCCATCACTGTGGACATAGAGCCTGCTCCCAGCTAGCTTCTCACTTGGCTAAAGGGTGAAACACCTTAACATGCACTTACACAATCCCCTGTCATTATAGGAGTTTATCCTTGTTTGCTAAAATGACCCATCTCAGTGTCAGCTCTGAAATAAAAGGAAATGTGAGGCAGCCAAAAAGAAGGGAAGAGCGGTGAAACACTTGCATTCCTTTTGTTGGAATGTACACAACCGTTTTTCTTTTGCATTTCACTTGTTGTACTGTGGTTCCCAAGGAAAAAACAAAGTTAAGTGCCAGCTTGCTTTATTAGGGAAGGCAGATGGTTTTATTTCTGTCTTTGAAGGAAGCTTTCAGTGAAGTGGGCGAAAAGTCAGGAGCAGTTAGAGCTACTCTGTTCCTCAGAGGAGGAGGAAAAGTTCTAGATTTTGTGTTAACTCACTTTGCACTGATCAGCAGCAGAACTGAGGCAGTGCAGTGAATTGTGTGGCTTCTCTGTGGAGGGCATAGGGGTGAGGGAGAATGTTTCTTCCAGGTTAGGAGTTTCAGCTGGGTTCAGAACTGCTACTCTTGAGGCTGGAGCTGTCCTGCTACCTTCCAGGTACTTGTTAACGTGTCAGACAGACAAAGCTCTACTTGTGCACCATTTGGGTTTTACAGTACTTAGTTTCTAGTTTTCCATGATCTGGAAAATGCAGAAGCTTTGTTGGGTTTGTCTTAAGTTATAAACAAGTTCAAAGCACATATAAAGTTTTGACCCAGGGTCTCATTTTTTCTGGGTCATTTTTTGTGTCAAAGCAGCACAGTGATGGAGGGTTGTGAAATAAAGATTAATTTCATATTTATGTAAATTAGATGTGTTAGTCTCTTAATTCCAGTAGTTTCCTGTGAAATGCTGTAGTTACCTGTGAAAAGAGGTTCCTGCACACTCATTGATTTGATTTTTCTTCTAATTGAAAACTAATTGCATAGGTGGTTTACCCTTTCTTATAATGATCAAAGCAGCTTCTATAGCTCTGCTAAAATTGACAAACCTAACACTGAAGCATGGAAGAACTGCTCGAGTGAGAAGTGCTGCGTTTGTGGGAAAAGAAGAGAGATTTTCCTTTCATCGAGATTAGAAAAAAGGTTAATGAATAAAACTCCTTTGCTTATTTAGCAATAAAATCTACAGCATTCTGCAGGCTTGTGCCAAATGTGTTTCTTCTCATCCTTGAAAAAAGAAACCTATCTTGACCTTTTTTCTTTCTTTAAAAGGTTCTCTGCTTGGATGCCTGAAGTCATGGTCTTGATTTTCTTTCAGACCCTAACTGTAAACTAGAAGACAAGACAGAAGATGGAGAAGTGTTAGACTGTAAGAAAAGGCCAGATGAAGGGGAGGAGTTGGAAGAAGAAGCTGTGCACAGCTGTGACAGCTGCCTCCAGGTGTTTGAGTCACTGAGTGATATCACAGAACACAAGATTAATCAATGTCAACTGACAGGTAAACAATGCTTCTCACTTCGTGGCTTCTTTCACTGTTCTTTTTTGATTCCCATTTTCTGCTTCTGATCTCCCTCCTCCTTTCTCAGCTGTTTTACTCCTGCACTTGAATGCTTAGAGGTGAGACCTTTATAAACATGTTCTGGGACGCTGTTATACTGTAAATAAGGCACTATAAATTTCCTTCTACAGAAGGATGTAAGGATAATTACTGTATTGACATTGTATTTAAAGTGTGTTTTAGCTGTCTGTATGCCTGGTGCATACCGTCCTCTACAACTTTCCATGTTTGTTTATATGAATATTTTCCTCGGTTAATTGTGAACACAAGAGGGTGTTTGTAAATGGAGTTCAAGTACAGTTGCATAACAGATGAATTTACACAGTGGTGTGTTGCAGATCTGGGTTGGATGTTGCTTTAGTTTACTATGAGAAATACAAATGGCTGTAAATGATTGTACAATAATCAGTAACTGAAAGTAGGGAGGAATTAAACTAGTAGAAAATTAAATTCTAGTCCTAGTCATGGAGCAAAACTGAGCACTGATCAAATACTGCTAAGTTGAGTAGTGTTGAGTGAATGAACCTGTAGCTGACCCGAGTTCTCCTCTGAAATGACTGTATATAAGCCCCTCATGTTGAAATTGTATGAAATCTACTGAATTAGTTTTGCTTTTTAGATTTAGTAGCTCTTTCAATGATCTGCGCTGTAAGTCCAAGTAAAACAACAGAAGGACGTCCACAACAGAGGAACACTTTTTTTTTTTTTTTTTTTAGATTAAACTTTAATTTTGTCCTCTACAGTGTAAAATGTATTTCTTGCATAATGCTGTTATGATAAAAGTTTTTCATTATTAGAACACTGTAAACAAGGAAAGACATCCTTCCCATTTGAGAATGCTTTAAGAGAGCGTGTGCATGCTCATGTTTGGAGAGCTTTCCAGCTTATTTTGGTTCCAGTAGATCCATAGGCTAGGTCATGAGAGGATGACTTAAAGTTCAAGAAGCAGTGCTGCTCCTGAGGGTTGTATAGCAGCTGCTGAATCACAACCTGAACCTCTGATTGGAGGTGAAGAAAGGACCCGGTCAGCCTTGGGAGCACAGATGAAGGCAATTCACCTGTGCAACTGGAAGGGGTGGAGCCAGGCTTAACCCCTCAAAACCTCCCATTTAAGGGCTGACTGCCATTGAGGAAAGTTCTCCTGCTGGAGATCCCTCCTTTGTGGAGTCTTTCCCTGTGAGCTTCGATCCCCAGAGATGGGTGAGCCTTCCATTTTCTTCTTTATTTTTAACATCTTCTTATTGCACTGGTCCTATTGCCATTATACCACTGCAAGGTTGCAGTACAAAAGGAAGGTGACCAGAAGGGGAATAAGTGGGAAGAAGCAAAAGGGAAGTTGACCCAATAATGCAAATTTGCCGAACAGTTTTAATCCCAACTTCATATCACAGAAGGTAGAGATCTGCTGCAGCAAGAAACGTGTACTTTCATCAATGTAGTTATTTGCCTTTTCTTGCTTTCAAAATGTTGTTATATCTTCAGATACAGTTAGCTTAGTCATATTCTAATTGTTTCTACAGACTTCCAGAGTACATTTTTCTGTATTGCTGATGGTTTCAGTCAGTATGGGTGTTCTCCTTGGACTTTAAAATACTCTTGACTTTTTCCTATCATTTTGTTTATATCTTTTTGTCTTTCTTTTGCTCTCTCTGTTTTTCAAAACAGGTTGTTTCAGCTTGTCTCTTTTTCCCTCCCTCAGGAGGTCTTCCCATTGCCCCGTCTACTGGATCTCTCCTTTACTACCTCAGATCCCACTTATTCATATCTGTGTTTTTCACTTCAGTGTGATATAGCAGATTCCCCTTTCTGGTTAGTTAGTTAGTTCTCTTCCTCTATTCTAAAAATTGGATTACTTCTTCCAAGTGGGTTCTCTACTTTAATGCTGCAGTCAGAATGCTCTGATAAGTGCTTGCACAGTTGAATTGGGAAACTGAAGAAAAGGGGGGAAAAGGAACAGTATGTAGGTAGAGATCTGGAGCACTGCTCCTGAAAACATTCATTCTTGGTCAGAATTGCGGAGCTAAATGAGGATGGAAACAAGAACACTGGATTAGTCAATTTGGGGTGAACATGTAAAGGCAGGAAAATAGGTATGGTGTCAGAGAATGGGGGATTGAAAATTAATCTGGAAGGAAATTGTCTCCAAAAGCACCTTTGCCTCTCTTTTAAGTAATCTTGTGGTAGTGAATGAGTAGAGATCAGACTGTTGGAAAGCTAATGAAGTGAATAAAAGCCTGAGCTGTGAATGCTTCTGGACTACCAAGTTGACAACAAGCCAATTTTTCTCTGTTTCCAAAAATAAATGCCCCAAATACACCTTTATGTTGAGAGAAATGTCTGGATGGGATGGTCAAAGATGATGTTTCCTTCTTTCTCCAGCAAAAGAATATTACACAGGTGGCTAATGACATGAATTCAATCCAGGGTCTGGAGTTGCATGTGTGACATAATAATAAGAATACGTTTATAATAAACCTCATCCTTTTAGATTTATTTATTTATTTTTGTTAATCAGTGACAAACAGTTGCCAGACGAGCAGCTTACCTTTTTCTTCTGAAGCACGGTAAACATTTGACAAAATAAAGCTTGCTTTTAGAATTTTAGGCAAGCTCTTTGGATTCTTGCCTTTCTCTTGGACTTCCATCAGTGCCTCTGTGTGCTGTGCTCGGATGAAAAGCTTTCAAAAGTAAGTACTGCCTTGAAAGCGATTGTACCTCCTCTTCTTACCACAGTCTTTCTGAAGCAATGGGATGTTACGTTATTGCTCTGGTTCCCTCCCTCTGGAGGAGGCCTTATGAAACCAGCAGTCACCCAAAGGTTTTTCTCAGTTGTTAATTTCTAAGGAAAGGCAAGAGGTTTACAAAAGTTGCCTGTGTTATATGTAGAGGAAGAGCAGATTGCATCATCTGTCCTGATGTGTGATCTCTCCATTGTGGGCTTTGTCTCAGGGACTCATCTATTTCAGAAGTTTCCCATTTATTAAAAAATGCCAGGGCTGTCAGCCTTCTGAATTTGGAGAGCTTCAGAACTCAAATGTGAACTTCTGAGTTTTCAAATGGCTGAGCGAGAACCTGTGGCTTATCTAGATCTTGCTGAGCTTTGGAGGTACTCTCTGAGATAGCTACGCAGCTGCACTGTATGCAAGAATTTTTGAACTGTACTTATTGGCCTAGTTGTGGGGTTATTTTTCATACCGATATACTAGGAAGAGCAACAGTCAAATTGGTGAAACATACAGAAAGGTGTAACAATGGCTTAAAACACATTTTAGAAAATCCCTGGAGTATGAAATGTGAGAGCTGAGAGTTTCTTGGCTGACTCTAATTCTTCCAGCCTGCTACTGTGCTTGAGAATGGGGCTATTCATTGTAGGTTCTCAAACTGATACTGAGGCTTCTAGTTTTCTGTGCTCTTCTGAAGCATTAATGCTTAAGGAGGAGGAATGAAAGTGCTCTACTGAATCTTCATTCCACTCTCAACCAAAGACAGAAATGGGGAGAAGGGAGTTGGTTAGCTGGATTATTAACTGCAGTCCCAGTCTCTCGAAGTGTCAGTCAACATCACCTGTACGGGGCATAGTGGAACATGAGAGATACTTTACAACCAAGTGAGATTTAGCTCTCAAGATCTTATGGATTATTTCAAGGGAGAACAAAAAAAATTCTCCCCAACTGGTTCCTTCCTGTAATCTGCTATTTGAATTGAACTTATGTTCTCTTTCTAGAGGAGGGCATAGCTGATCTTTTATTCTAATGTGCGTGCTATTGATCTTTCCAATTTGGGTCTGATCCAATATCCATTGAAGTCAATGAAAAGGTTCCCATTGACTGCAGTAGGGGATGGAGCAGGCCCTTTGTGAGCTATTTAGTAATATTTTTTTGCCATCTGAAATTCTTCTACTGAAGCTTGCTGAAAAGGTGATGATTTATTTATGGTAATTGCTGACAAATTCTGTGATGTTTGTGAAATACAGATAATGGATAAAGGGGAGGAAAAGTTTTTTTAAAAAAATTACTTTGCAATACTTATTATAGTCGTTGACAGATAAGACGCTGTACTATATTAATTTAGTCATTACAAAAGATTGGCAATAAAAATATGGTTTTAATAGTGTTTCTCTCTGGAGTTAATGCTTTTTTCACTCTATCCTTCCTGCAGTATTTCCGTTTAATATCTTGTGAATCACTTGCACATTATCATCCTCTAAATTGTGTACGCAAGTAAAGAATTCAGTATGATTATGAATCTTATGTCCTTCTATGTGAGACAATTTGGATCCCACTCTAGGACTGCATATGCAGGATCAAATCTGGTGCACTACTGGTAAATCTCCAGCTTCACCTTTTCTCTCGTCTCTTTGAGATAAGTTGGGAAAAATAACCTTTTGCATTTCTGGTATATATGTTGTTATGGGGCACAATTTGTCAGACACTTGCCCTAACCTTTTTCTTCACTTACAGTCTCTTTTCTCTTCACAATGCTTCGTGCTGTTTGTTTTACATTTCCAACCAAACCCCTGGGGGCTGTACTCTAGGATGTCTTCCCTGCGTAAGTGAGAACTGCCTTTCCTCTGTCTGGCTCTGTGTGTTCGAAGGCATTCATTGTCATTGAGCTTGGTTCTCTTGAAGATCCTGTAGGCCGCTCTGGAATCAGAAATCGTAATAAGAGCAATATTATAAAGAAGGAGCATCCTCTGGTGCTGCCTTGCACTCAATCAGTTGTGCAGTGAATATGCCAGTCTAGTTGTCTGACTTGTTGAAAAGCTCAGCAGTGTTGGAAGTGTTGGTACACAGCAGACAGTTATCCTGAATGTCAGTAAACCTAGTGCACATTATGTAATTTCCCTACTAGCCCTGCTGGCATCACAAGCTGTAAAACTTGTCTGAAAGCAGGCGACTGAATCGTGCAGCCCCAGTTTCAATATGAATGGTGTTCTGAAGGAAAAAGTCATAAGCTATCTCTCCATTGGGGATGTTTATTTTACCTTTAGGTGATTAGATAGACCTAGTTCTATGCTTTGGGCTCTAGCTTAGTACCAGGAGTTTGACAGGTTGAGTAAGTATGTCAGGTAGAGTTGAGACATTCATATTATTGTCTACCTCATTTCTGATGCTGAAAACGTTACTTGTTACTACTTTGAATCCCACAACAGTGTGAGATGCCATTTTGCTCTCTAGCTGTGGTCAGAGGGTCCCCTCACATACCATCTGAAAATATTCCCAGCAGGTATATTGGGTACCAGCTATTCTGGGAACTGCTTTCCATCAGCACTGGAGTATAACTAGGCTGGTAACTTCTAGCTGAGTCAGTATTTCTGTGTTTCTGATTATGCTCTTAATGAGCTTCAATGGGCACAGTCATCTTGCGTTGTCGATAAACAGATCATTACTTTCTTGTACGTATAAAAGCAAGAGGTTGTGCTCCCTAACAACTTTACCAAAAGCAAGCATGATGAGTAACCATGGGCTTACCAAACAAGAGATACCAGAGATTCCTGTATAATGGTTTCATTTTCTTTCCTCTTTTCTCATCTCCATAGTGCCCGGGAATCTTTCATCTTTCTGAATGAGTAGTAGTGCCAAGACCATCTCCTTCACTAGAAGACTTGATAGCTTACTTGTCCCAAAGGATGCCTGTTGTACACAGTGAGACTACAGGATGATTCTTGTGAGCCTTTGATGGTTTGATATATTAGCTATAATTGTTCTTGCTGGTAGCAAGAACTGACTACTGGTTTTCACTTTTCACTATCTGTATTGTGAAAATATGTGTGGTTAAAGTTCTTGATCATTTCTGTAGGGGATAAAAAGAAGAATCTGGGCTTGATAAAAGTGCTTCTGAGGACAAGGACCCTAAGAAGTTAAATCTAATGCACCAAAAGCATATTCATCAGCCTCAGTGCAGCCAGTGGCACACTGCCAAGCGCTGTTTGGCAAGTACAGTTACTTCACTTGAGAGAGTCACCCTGTTTCTCTTGAGAATTCCTGCACCAAGGACTGCATATGGATTTTACATTAAATGGTTATTGAATGAAAGATAAACAGTGCTTGGACTGAGGACTTGAGCTTAGGCCTCTCTTTTTCCCTAGAGGATTTCCCAGTTGCTGTTCTGCAGAGGCATACTTCTACTTTTCCATTTGCTTTAGCTCACAGACTTCAGACCCCTTTTCTGCAAAATTACATCTGTTTGACTGAGAATGGAAAGCAGACCCTCTCCTCCAGTTTTCCATCCTCAGCCAACACACGTGGTTCAGCATACTTCTTTGAATTTGCAAATGGTGGTCCTGCATCCTTTCAGAATTAAGTGATCCAAGACCTGTGCCTGCAACTCTAAGTCTTTTTTGATATTTGGGGGGGGGGTATGTGGACTGATGAGTCATGGCCCAAACCACTGATTGAGCATCTGAAAGAAAGACCTATTCAGCCCTGGGAGCACAGGTAGAAGGCAACTCACCTGTTCGACCAGAAGCCTGGCTCCACCTCTCTTAGACCTCATTTAGGGACTGACTGGCACTGAGGAAGGATCTCTTCTTGGAGATCCCTCCTTCGTGGAGTTGTTTCCCTGAGAGCCTAGATCCTCGGAGATGTGCGAGCATTCATTTTTTTGTAACATCTTCTTGTTTGTGCTGGTCACTTATAGGGGAAAAAGGGGGAATAGGTTAATAACTACATTTTTCTGCCTCTGAAGATTTTAATTTCAAACTCAGAGCAGTGAACAATTGTGTAGCTCTTCTATGAAGCACTCTTCTTTGAGAGTGGGTTTTCAAATGTGTCTGTTGGAGTAACACTGTCTTTGGACTCCTATGCATTGCAGGATAGCCAAGGCTAAAATCATGCTAGTTTGGGGAATCTGCTTCACAGAACTTTATATGCATAACTGTATGCTTTTTGAGAGGGTAGATGAAGGTCTTGATAACTGCACTCATAGGTGTTCATATCAAAACTGAGTAAACACTTTGTAGGTAGCTCTGAGTTTTTCAAATGTGTGGGGAACTTCAATGCTCTGAACATCAAATCTGTGACGGTAGGCTGAGTAGCCTTCTTGTTGTTCTTCAAAAACCCTGTGCTTACCTTGTGAGACAATAGATCCATGATGAATGACCAGCGTGGGCAGTGAGGCATAAACTCCTCCTCTTTTTGCTCAGAAACCGTTAATCTCTGCTCTTGAGACTGTTAATAAGTCATAAAACCAATAGATTTTCACCTCTTGAGTGTTTTAAAAGCAGCATGTTGCACTTCCTGACTTGTCTGTCAGTGACCCCTTGTAATGAAGGCAACCAGTGTCTGTATTGTGGAATTGATACTTTTGACTCAGGGAACTCCTGTAATAAACCTGTTGATAAGCTCTAACTATAAATTGCCACAACTCCTGTTCTAGTTGGAAGCAGGAAAGGAAGCAAGTGGGGATGCCTTCCAGCAAATTTTCAATGCCTCTTTTGCGTATTTCACTCATCGTTTTCTCCACACTTTTGCTTCCTGTTTTCTTCTTACGTTAGGCTGTTTTTTTCTCCTCCCTAAAAAAAAAAAAAAAAAGACAATTAATCCATCTTGTCTGTGTCGGTCAAGGTCTTCACAGGTGAGACCATGAGCCTGCATGAGAGCAGTACTGGTGAGACCATGAGCCTGCATGAGAGCAGTACGTTCTTTTCCTGGCTCCGATGTCCCTAACCAGCAAGAAATCAGGGACTGGCCCAGTACCATGGACAGAGACAGCTTCTTCTATGCCAAGGCATTGAAGTGAGCAGCATCAATTGCTGAGCCAGAGGTAGTACTCTACTCAGAGAAAGGAATTCGTGTAGTCATCCTCTCAGCTGTAGTTACTGCATCTGGTTCGTGGTACAACTGTCTTTCAACTGTATTTTACATGTAAATAATCTAGCTGAGTGTTTGGTGCTTTTAGGTCTCATCTTGCAATAATCCAGGCCTCATTAGGTGAATGGAGTATGGCAGCAGAGATTGCCAGAGTGCTGTTAAATGCATCAGAGTACTTAGTTCTGGCCAGAACATCAATCCAATCATCCTGAGGACCTGGGCATCGTGCATTTGAACATGCTTTTGGCTATTTCTATTCAAAGCTTATTAGTAAGTACTCTTGCTGAGGATAAGGAATGAATACTGAGGACAACAGTACTTGGTTCTGTGGGTTCATAGGCTCCACGTGCCTGTCAGTCAGGCTGTTTCTGGATGAACTTAAGAGATTTAGGGAACAATTTATCAAACTTCAGTGTCTTCTTCCCAAGTCCTGCTCAGTGATAGGACTTATGGTTGTAGTCCAAAGCTCTACCAGAGGACATGACTATGTAGTACTTCTTGTCTTAGGGCTATGAGACCATCAATTAGACATTCTTTACATGCCATTGTGAGTGACTGTAAAAGCGTTAGGTCCCTCCCAGGGCCGGGCTGGAATAGCATTACAGGTAATTTCTCTACTGGCTTTGGTACTTCTTAGCTATCAGAATAGCTCCTGACTCCAAGTATGGTCTTGCCCAGCTCGCAAGCTTTTTCAGACTTAGCTCAAAAACCTGCCCTAGCTAGATGTAGAACTTTGCTTTAATACGTTGATGAAATGTTGCTATATTTATTGATAAACACTGCTGGGTGTTCTAAAGGTCAAACCATTTCCTCACAAAGTGTTTCCAAGTGGGCAGTGCTGGGTATCTCTATGTTCCCATTTGGCTACTATACTTTTCCCACTGAATATTAACCTTGATCTTCCACTGCTCAAGTGACACTTCCTCCTGCTGGAGAAGAGGGTCCAATTTCTGAGATCTGCCAGGTGATGACATGAGGTAATCCGCTGACCTTTATCAAGCACTAGTGTGGGGAATGTAACTGCCAGAGCTTATTCCAGTTTGGGGTGAGCAGTACTATAATCACTATTTGATATATGCATCTGAAATTCCTAATTCTCATTGTCCAAGGAAGACATTTGCTTGCAGGGGAGGGGGGTGGGGCAGGGACAGTCATCAACACTGGCACATATGTGAAGAAGGAAAAATAGTCATTACTTACTCTATGATAACTATGCTGCTTCCAATTACTGCTGTAATCAATATGGATCCTGTGGCCAAGCTTGTCTTGCTTTTCACTGTCCTTAGTAATACAGGTTTTGAATTGTAAAGCTGATGCTGATACAGGGTCATAGCTGCCCCGACCTTTATTCAGTACAATGGGAATTCATGTGTGTGATTCTAATAGATACACTGTTAAAAATAAAATGATTGTGTCTTACATTCATGCACGTATATACACCTACAATCCATATTCAGTACAATATTTTGGAGAATCAGTTACCTGTTGTTTATTACATGCTTCTGTTCCACTGGAATACGTATTAAAAAATGTCTTGTCATGACAAATTTGTCTTTTTAAGAGGTGAACTTCTTCCACCTTCTAAAATAATTTTCTTGAAATACTTGCTGTTTATTGTTGGTGCTAGCTTTAATTACCATTAGAAATGAACAGAATGATAGGTACAACGGATTAGCATTACTTATATATTCAGCAGTTAAATTCATAGCTTGAAAGCCAAATGCAACAAAATGCCCCACAGCTCTTTTACACTTTGCTTAATACAATCATAGAAGAGCCTTAATTCATGTTTATACAATCAGTTATGGAGTATTAAGGCTTGAGTTTGATATGGTGGATCACTAAAACATAACTTCTGTGGGCTCCGTTTATCCTTCCAAGCATCATTTGAGGGGTGTAAAAGCAAAACAAAAAAAAACACAAAGCCACTCTTTATGGAAAAGAGAATTGTTTGAGGAGAGAGGTCCTTAAGGACACTCCATTCCCTGCATGGTCTTTGCCTAATAACTTGTCTCAGGTGATTGTAAAACCTTTGCTGCTTTGATAAAGTGTCTTTTTAGAAGGGGTGGTGCTAAGACAAATAAAGGGCACATAGTACATCCGGGACATTCTGAGCTATACCTTGTTCTTTTTGAGAAAGACACCTACTGTATTGAATACTCCATTGTGAATATCCACTGTGAATGTTCAGTTTACAAAAGCTCTCCTGCTTTTTTTTTTTTTTTTTTTCATGGTGCAAGATACGCCATTAATCTCAACAAGTCTTCCAAAATGACAGATAGTTGAGGCAAACTCTTAATGTGAAACCTTAATATTCCTAATTTTATGTCCCTGTACTTATACTACGAGGTCATAGTCCTTAGCTGGGGATATCATCTGGGAATGCTGTAGTGTAACTGAAATCTATGACCTCTTAATAAGCACCAGGAGAAAGAAATGGGGATCATTCTACAACATGCCCTGGGGGTGCTTTCCCTTCAAGAAGGCAAGCTGAAACTGTTCAACTTTTTTCTTTCTTTCAGTTTTTTACCTTCAGGGGGAAATTGATCGATTTGGAGATGATTATTCCATAATCTCAGAATTTTTCTTCTTCTACACTGCAATAGGAACTCCTTGAAGTTTAAAGGGGTTGTGTCTCCAGTGTGCACTATGGAATGAATGCAAGGAGTTTATGGGGACAGCAGTTCTTTTAGCACAGTTAGAGCAATAGTAGGCAAGTTAGGAACTAAAATACCATGAGAGTATGGACAGAAAATGGTAAACTTTTAGTTAAATTTGGTTGACTAAGTATGGTTGTTTATCTAAATGCTTCATTTGGGATTTATTTTGGGGTAAAGAATGGGGTTTTTTCTCAGAAAGTGAATGTATAGAAGATCAGTTGGAACTGAGATTTCTCACGGTAAATTGATGGAAACTGGGAGGAATGAACTGGCAGTCAACTTCTAAAACACTTGAACATGACAAGGAGTATTCAGTACTGATTAAATGATAATATGAAATGCTGGAAAAGTGATCTGTGAACTTTGGTTTAAATTCACTCTTTAACGTGGTTATTAAAGCTTTAAGTTTGTACGCATACAAGTGAAGTGATTTAACATTTTTGTGATATTTGTGAAGCATGTGAAATATAGTAAATTATTTTGCCTGTGTAAAAACAAGGATAGTAGGTTTTTGGAAAAGAGAATGAACTGCAGTGCTTCAGAATGTCTTCAGAAATAAAACTGTATGAGACAGTGTCATGGGCTGGCACTTCATTGATACGTAAAATATAAGGAAGTTAATTTTAAATTTCATAAACATACCTGCTACTGACTTAATACCTCCTTTGCCATGACCAGAAGTGGTGTCTCTCGTTTGTTTTAGTGCTGCTGCATCCCAGCAGGAAGTGCAGCCTAATGACTGGAGGAAGGTTGGGTGACTCATGCGGGGGAGGCTGGAGAAGGGTCAAGTTTTCCCAAGTACTTCACAGATCTACCAGCTGTAAAAGTGATGGATAGGAAAATGAAACAGCAGTTGCTGATTTACCTTTCTTTGACAAATGTAGGCTTCAGCATGTGAGTGTACAACACCCAAATTTTTCTGTTAACACATAAATTAACATTAATTTTTTTTTGCATGTGTGCATTTATTTCTCGTTGTTATCTGATTTCGGTATGTGGTCAGAAGTGATGCTTGGATTTTTTTGCAAAAATCTAATGTGTTTGATCTTTCCCATACAATCAGTTTCTAAGCAACAGATCTTTTGTCCTGAACTATTTTAATATGTCAATAACCATAGGTTTCTGTATGATTCTAATTATCCTTCTAAACTGCATTTCAAACACTTTGAACAGTTTTAATGTTTGCTTCTGCTATGATGTTATGATCAGAATATTTTGCATTACAGGGCAAGCTTTCCTTTCCTAGGAATCTGTACAGCCTTGAGTGGAGAATGTTTTTCAATTTAAGTCCATCAGTTGCTGGCTTTAATCTTTGCTCCACCAAGACCAATGGAAATATCATTATTATGTCCACTGAGGGCAGGTCTTCTACTAGTGAGTTCAAATACTCTTTGGATTATGTTATTGCTCTCAGGATTTTTCTCTGTGGCATTCAGATCTCTGCCTTTCCAACGCTCTTTTCAAAATACTCAGTACTTAACAAACATACTTCCAAATAGCTTTTTCCAATAAAGCTGACAGGCATTGGTATTAACCCTGTAGTTACAAGTGCTTTCCCATGGTGCATTAGTCTGAAAGCAGAAGAACTTCTCTTGTCTGCCATGATGCCATATGCTTTCAAAAGCAGAGTCTGAAGAAACAAAGAATGCGTTTTATCTCATTAAAAGTAGATACAGCCACTTCTGTGACCTTCTCCACCTGTCATCGTCTTTGATTTTTCTCTTGTTATTTGGTATGCTTATTCTTGCTGCTGAGGCTCTGCTTTTCTCTCCTGTTATCTTTATACTTTCCATGCTCTTACTGAGTGTTTCTGGAGGTGTGCTTTTATTTCTGTCATTTATTCTGCTATCAGCAGGTCAGCTATCCCTGCAGTTCTCCCTTTGGCTGAGAAGGGAGGAGATGATTTTCTCCTGTGCTGCAGTGTCCTACTGTGTCTCTCCTTGTCTGTTCTCCCTCCTTTTTCACTCTTCACTTTTCTACTGTTTGTTCCTTTTTTGCCTCTAGGATCTCCAGAATAGTGCTGCTATTCCCATTGGGCACTTGACTAGGAACAGAAGACTGCAAAACTCATTCAGTATACCTAGTTTCATTCTATAGCCTATGCTGGACTTTATGCTGCTTTTTGTAGGATCCAAAAATATAGATGCTGTTTGCTCAGGTCTACTGCCCATCTTATTTGCACAGCCATCCACTGTGGTCATCACTTTCTTGATTTGGTAACTTTTTGATCATTTTAATTAACATCCAGACTTCTGTCTGGCGCTTCCTAAGGAACATACTATAATGAGTAGCACTGAAAATATCACACAACATTCCCGAATTGTAGAAGCACTTGTCTTTCACAGTATGTTTGGTGATCTACAGAACTTGTATTTTTTTTGTCAAATAATAGGCATATTTGATCCTGATTTATTGCTGAGGATGAATTTGCTTATGTTGAGTTGGCTTCATAAGAGTCTATTGACTTTTCTGTTGCATTTTGGTTATTTGTCAGTCCCAAAAGGGCTTAAAATTACTTCTGTAGTTCTCTATGGGTGTGGAAATAGGCCTGATAACATTTAAAGGCTAAGTTCTACCTGTTGCAAAATTCATAGGCTTCAGTACAAAATCAAAGAAGAATTCTCTCTACTGTGAGTCCCATAGATCATTTCAAAGAATGATTTGAAACTGCACCTCAGTTAGTGGATCTGATGGTGCGAGTGTGGTGAATGAGTGTACCAGATGTAACTCGTTAATGAACAATCATTCAGTGTGTCAGTATTATTCTTCACATGTGAGATAAGCTTTACATTTGGTATGCCTGTAAGAATTGCACGATGCCTCTCACTCTCTCTCTGTGTTCCAAATCTTTTTTCCAACTGTTTATCTATGGTACCATGAGATATTGCCAACACTGAAGAAGGTAGCAGCTAAGACCCAAGAGACATAGTAGAGGGAGACAGGAAGCTCTGCCCAGGAATAATGTGGCAAACCTCCTGCTCTTGTGAAAGATTTCTGCTGCCTACAAAAAGCAGATTGCGCTTCAGTTTCTTAAGGCATAATGGGTGTGTTGTTTTATGCATGCATTTGCCAAAAGATGGCCAATGCTTTGTTTTTCAGGTGAGCTTATGTGGGAGTTACACGTTTCAGAATAGTATTGCTCTCCTTTGTCACTCCTTCATTCTTGGATGCAAGTGGCAGTATGGTCACTTGTAATATATATGGGGAGGCTGGGTGTGGTGCTCCAGCCATTGGTAGAGGCGCTGCTCCCACATGTGGTCCTATGCCATTCTGAATCATGGGTCGAGGAGGCGGTTCAGGGTAGTGTTTAACTGTAATCCTGGCCCTCCCTTTTCTCCTTACCTCTGTTCGCTGGGAGTTCTAACACAATATTTTGACTTGTGAGCCCAGAGGGTTGACTGTGTGGCAGACACTTAAGGTAATTATGGGCTTACTTATACATTTTACTGTCAAATTACGTAATTTTCGATAGAGGGCATAATGTATGCTTTCTAATGCACACTCTTTGAGGCTTGGGGTTCTGCCTCCTTTCAGATAGCTTAAAAGTCAAACCACGTGTTGTTAAAGACGTTGGTACAATTGCCATGAAATGTGTATAGCATTCCCCAGTTTCCTTCCATAACATTTTAGGCCGGATTGATGAAGAATGCTCAGTGGAAGAAAAGCTTGGATTTGAAATCTTTCACTGTAATAGTGGAGTGTGTTTACTAAACTGTTGAAGCTATTAGGGGTACAGGAAATGCTGTGTGTTCTGGTAGTCAGTATAGTCTTAGTGAATTGAGACATGGAATGATCATTCTTCCATCAACCAAGTATAGTAAATGAGGTTTGCGAGCTGAGTGTAATTTGCATAGTTTATAGGCTTGCTGGCTACAAAGTACATGTTTTTATCAGAACTATGTGTGTACTTCTGAGAAGGGGAAATCTGCAGAACAGAGAAAGTCATCTTTTAGAAACTAAAAGAAAATGAAATATTTTGCTTTTGACTAAAATTAATTTTTGATTAACATTGCAATTGCATTTGTTGATGACTGGAACTTAAGAAATGCTACTTTGTGTAAAATTCATTTTTAACATTTCCTGTACTCTTATGGAATTGACTTATTGAATAGAAAAGAGGCATTTTTCTTTGACAAGCACCTTTTATAGAAAAAGATATTCTAACTTTTGACTGACTCCTAAGTTGTTCATTACAGTGTTCTTTTACTTAATTTTTATTCATTGTTTTATATGCTGAATAAAAGGTTCTTCATTCTTACTGCTTCTCAATAAGCAGTTAAATCAGATTGGAGGAAGAGTCATTTTAAGTTAGATTGCATTTTGGCTTTAGGGATATAGGTCTTATACATGGCTTTTTAGTTGTTTTTTGTCTAATGGTGCTTGCCTATAAAGGTATTGTATGCTAAACATCCAATATGATGTGGGTTTCAATTTAAAACATGATTTGCAATCAACATTGCTGCTAGCATTTCATCTGTGAGGAATGTTGGTAGTCTTCATTACTTTTTCTCATGAAACATTCCATCGTCTCACGGATCCAGAAAGTACTTGTTTTTGTACATGGATAGCTATCATACACTGGCGAAGTGTTTCTAAAAGAACATGTGTAATTTTATATGATCATGTGAGTAAAGACTATAGCATTCTCCTTTTCCAGACCTTACAAGCGTAGTCAGGCATGCAGTGTTTTACAAAAAAAAGACTGTCTGAGAACAATGCTTTCAGGATCTCACAGTTTTTCCCCTGCTTTTAGTCTCTTTTTAACGTAGACCTGGCTCAATATAAGTAGTTCAGTGGAAGTTCATGCAGTGAGTGGATTTATCCTTCAAAGATGAGTAGCTAAGTAAAGTTACCTCACCTTAAAGTTTGCAGCTCCAAAAGTGATCTCATAAAATGTGTCCTCATATGTTCTCTGGCTCTTTCTGTAAGCTAGAGCAGTAAGAAAGAAAGAAAAAAATCAAATTCCTTCTTTCTAAACTAAGAGACACTTTGTAGTCTGTTTTCCCCCCTTGATATTTAAAATTGAACCCAATCTTTAAGCCTACTTGTTAAATATTCAGCATCTTATCTTTTTAAACTTCTGTGTTTTCTCCCCACCTTTCATTTAATTTTTAAGTTTCTTACCTTTCTTCCTTTCTGTTTAACATTTGCTGACACTATGGAAAAATCTTGTCCTGGTAGAAAGGGAAATGTTTCTACTTGATTGCTGATAAGAAAGATAATCTAGAGGTTGCTCCTTAAACATTTTTTCTTCTTAAAAGTCCACTAATTTCTTTCATAGTTAATCCATGCGTGGATGTTAAGCTGTTTAATATTATAGTGAAAAGCCAGCCTATGTGAAAGTAGATTTACAGAGTCTGCAGTTGAATGTGGAGGGGACCAGGTGATAGTAGACTAATTAAACAAGTTACTATTCTTTTTCATAAATCATTAATTACAGTCAGAATCTTTTGGTTCATGCAGATATTTAGGAACTCCTGTTTTCATTCAAAGGACACAGTTCTTTCTTTTTTTTTTTTCATTTTTTTTTTTTTTAATAATTGGGAACTTTACTTCTATTTTGCACTCACTGGTGAAGAAATACTGAATGCGCCTCTCAAATCCTTCCTGTCTGGGGTTTAACTCCCAATGTGACTCTTTTTTCCTTCCAGCCTTTGATGTGTTTATTCTCACACTAACTCAAGTAAAGTTGGGGAGATCTAAGGGTGCTTTAAACTTAAATAAAAAAATGAACTTAATCACTTAAGATGAGATATAGGTGCTCACATCCAAAGCTGTGACCCTGAAAAGCTTTGCTGAGCTCTTACCTCCTCAAAAAGATACTCTTCTGGCACGCTTAATGGTCTCTTGTCTCATCTTGAGCCTAGAAATACCTTTTTTATTTTTTTTTCCACCTAAGCTGTGGACAATAATGAAATTAGTCCCATGTTGAAGAGCAGTAAACTTCAGTGAAGATTTTAACTTTACAAGTAAAGAGGTAAAGGTAAGTAATTTTGCAGAATATTAATCTTCTCCACATTGCCTCATTATTTATATTATTTTATTTTATTTTTTTCGACCATTCCAGTTCTTGTTCCAGGCTGTCAGTGAAGGAATCTTTTACATATCAAGTGAAATGATACAACAGGGGATTGTCATTCAGGAATACTCCACTTTCAAATTTGAGAGGCTTAAAGATGCACAGGCTATTTCAAAAGGAAATGTAAAACATGCAAGTTGGGTACAGATAGTGCTACCTTTCTTGTTCAGGTTGTTACTAAATAGCATCACGAGGATCCAGTGCAGGCAATGCTGCTGGAAATCCTCTGAAGAGGAGTAAGGAATGGAGGATGTGAAGAGGACGTTCATTGTTCTGTGGTGTTGAAGTGGTGTTTTCATTGTTCTTTGAAGATCTCATTTTTTCCCTTTGGCTTAAATAGGAACTGGTATGGATAAATGACATTGAAGAGATGAAATTACTGGTACAATACAGAACTCCTGATTTAACTGAAATTGTAAACTAGCCTTTTTACGTCAGTTAATGCTATTGCAGAGAAGCAAGTCATGGTGTATGCACATAGTACCAGTCACTTCCACAAAAGATTTCTGCATAGCAGTAATTGTATTCAGAAGTGAATGTTTTATTTGAGATCTCAAATACTGATCTTCATAGCTCAAAGTAGGGGATAAGTTTTTAATGATCAGAGGATGGCATCTGTTAACTCTAACTGGTTTACTGTCTGTAGTTGATATAAATTTACATAAATGGTTTGAAAATAGTCACGCATCAATGTATGGCCAACATTTGGTTTGCTGACCATAATCTGCAACTCTTTGAAACAACGTTCTTACTTGCAAATGGCTCTCTCATCTAAGAAATTTTGCACATGTAAAATGCCTTCTGTGGAAGAAATCAAAGGATATTAAATTGTGTAAGCAAGGTGGAGTGGAGACCATGCTTGCTAAAATCCTTAATTGCTCAATGAATATCTTAATAACTGAAAAGATGTGGAGGTGTCCAAGCACCTTGTCACTTTGCACTGAGAGTTAACAACACAGTTCTCTGTTCCTCTATTCCCCCCACCACTGTTTAGTTTATGAAACTTAGACGAGTTTAATGTTGTCATGATTAAATGTGACCGGGTGAATGAGGGAACAAGACTGTATCTGTGTGCTTTTAAGGAATAGTGAAAGCAGGGTATGCATCCAAACTGAGGTAATAAAACTCGAAATTTCAACATAGTCACTTCAAAATACTCCACAAAAATAAATCTTTCCTCAAAACGTGCAAGTTAGGTATTCTGTGGTAGCTTTCTTCAGCCTTTTATTTGCTGTTACTTACTGATGTTTGCAATAGTAAGTGATGAAGTAAATACCTGAGGAAAGGACCACGTATTCATCATAGTGACCAGCTTAATTCAGTACTCTAGCTAAATATGCAAGTCTATTGGAAGGCTGTGCCCAACAGATAGTGGACATTGAGGCCCCTGTAATGCTACCCAGAATTTTCCACTGAGGTCTGCAAATTAAAAGGGAAAAGGGTGATGTATAAGAAAGGTGTATCACATTGAGTGGAGTAGATTTCAGCACAAAAAACCTTGCAGTGGTGAGCAGTAACTGTGTTAAGTCTGTTTCCTACGGTATAACACAGAGTTGTATTAACTTGTGAGGAAGGAAGCTATTTCTCAGGATTCTGCTTCAGTTCCAGGGCTGGCAAGATCCCCAGTAACTTGAGTGTTTTTTCGCTCGCTTTAATGCACAGTGTGGATATGCCAAGTCTGCGTATTTGATTCGCAAAGGACAGAAATGTGCTGGTTTTTCACTTAGTTGTTGATGTTGTATGTTGTCTGGATAGCATGACAGTCCTTTCATAGATTCAACTCTTTGAAATACGAATTTCTGTAGTTTCACATCTGTGTCCTCTGAACTTGGCAGGTGACTGAATCCAGAAGACAGGCTTTTCTTCAGTTGCCGCAGACAGAGGTGCTGTTAACTTGAAAAGTGTTGCTCTGACTGTTGAATTTGTTTGTTCACTGTTGGCCTCCACTGTAGGTTAGCAAAGTGTACAGGCACCTTTCTGAACAGGGGAATGGAATTCAGTCTGTTAGCACAGTCACACACTCATTTCAGTGTTTCATTTTATATTCCATTTTTCCTTGTTAATTTGATCCTGTCAGTAGTTAAAACCAGGTAATTTGATCCAGAAATGATGTGAATCATCTATGGAGAATTGAAGCGTACGGAAATTTAACATGAAAGAGAGACCTGTCTTGCACCTGTTTTTCTGCACCAGTATACAGTGACCCTAGAGAAGTTAAACAAGGAATTTTCTTTTGAAAGAGAAGGCAGAATTTCTGCATGATATTAAGGAGAAAAGAGCCTCAGGGAGGATCTTTCAATCACTGTGAGCTGACAAAATGCTCCAGAGCAGCACAGTCCACTTTTTCTGTCACGTTGAAGAATGGAGACACAGTTCAAGGGTGTGTTATTAGTATCACCAACCCAAACTTCAAGTGTGCATGTGATGGAGGGGACCCTGCTGCAGACAGCTAGCTCAGCTTCTCAGTTGTAGTAACTTCAGAATACTAGCAGTCCTTTTCTTGAGATCTTATTAGAGATCAGGCTCAGAAAATTCTTGAATCATTGATTTATTTATCATTATTTTTAGACTTGAGTATGCTGACTGTTTTTGAAATATAGAAAACAAAAACAAAGGAGAATAACCTGGTGAAGTACAGGCACTCGTGCCACCTTCGTTATCACACTGTGCTTTGCTCAGGTGGTGTTTCCAGTTACCTGGACTACTGCGAGACTTGTGCCTTAAGGGCATCTGCAGTGCTCATGAGACAAGACTTTATGGAGCAGACCTGCACAGCACTCTGCTTCAGAGATGAAGTGATTGCTGGCCATAAGAAATCAAAAGGGAGCATTACGTTACTTCCCACTGCAAATGTGATCTGGACCAACAAGCTGTAACCTGCCCTGACAAGAAAATTAGCCTTGTCACTGTATTTTAAGGGGGAAAAGCATTTTTTGGGGTAAGATATAAGGCAGTTCCTCTCTGTAAGTGTGGGTGATTGCCATATCATCAGAGAGAGGGTGAGTGGGAAACTATAAAATGGTTCTAGTCAGCTACTTTAGATGCATCTGTGTAATGGATCAAACATGTCTTTTGTCGATCTGAAAACAGAGTGAACAAAGGAGATGGTCTCCTACGTAGTTCTGAGTGAAGCAGATAATCTTGGTTCACTGAGCAGTATATATAAATGAAATACTTTTGGTATCATATGGCATAATGAATGCTTGATTTTTGACTGCATGTGGGGAATGTGCCCCCTCCTCCTTCAGCCACACTGGCTGAGTGTGACACCTCCAGCTTCCAGGACTGAAGAGGCTGAGCAATACATCCTAAGGGAGGAAGACTTGATGGAACCTCAAGGTAGGCATTTATAGGAGGTTGTGACAAAAAGCCTTCTGCAAGAACAAATATGTAAGCTTATTTTTTTCAGTTTATGAAACTATGTCTCTCAGGGTTTGTAGCAGTAATTAGTGATCAGTATGCAAATGCTATTTAAACTCTCCACAGTTATCTCTTATCTCAAACATATGACTCCCATCTACAAGAAGGGTCATAAAGGAGGATCTGGGAAACTACAGGTCCATCAGCCTTACCTTGGTGCCAGGAGAAGTTATGGAGCAGATCATCTTGAGTGAGATTATATGGCATGTGTGGGACAGCCAGGGGATCAGACCCAGTCAGCATGGGTTCGTGAAAGGCAAGTCCTGCTTGACCAGCCTCATCTCCTATGATCAAATGACCCACCTGGTGGATGAGGGACAAGCTGATGCAGTCTCTCTAGACTTCAGCAAAGCCTTTGACATTGTTTCCCACAGTATGCTCCTAGAGAAGTTGCCAGCCTGTGGCTTGGACAGGTACATTCTGCTGGTTAAGGAACTGGCTGGAGGGCTGGGACCAGACAGTGATGGTGAATGAAGTTGAATCCAGCTGGCAACTGATCATGAGTGGTGTTCCTCAGGAGTAGGTATTAGGGCCAGACCTGTTCAATAATGTTAAAGACCCAGATGAGGGGATTGAGTGCACTTTCAGTAAGTTTGCAGGTGACATCAAGGTGGGAGGAAGTGTCAAGCTGCCTGGGGGTAGAAAGGCCCTACAGAGGGATCTGGACAGGCTGGATAGCTGGGCTGAGTCCAATTGGATGACGTTCAACAAGACTAAATGCTGGGCCTGTGCTTTGGTCATAGCAACGCCTGGCATCACTACAGGCTTAGGGCAGAGTGACTGGAAGACTGAGGAGATGAAACCAGTCTGGGGGTATTGGTTGATGCTTGACTCAGCGTGAGCCAGTGATGTGCCCAGGTGGCCAAGAAGGCCAGAGACATCCTGGTTTGTTGCACGAATGGTGTTGCCACCAGGAGCAAGGAAGTGATTGTCCCACTGTACTCAGCACTGGAAGGCTGCACTTTGAGTACTGTGCTTAGCTTTGGCCCCTCACTTCAAGACATCAAGGCCCTGGAGCGTGTCCAGAAAAGGACAATGAGGCTTTGAAGGATCTGGAGTACTGAGGGAACAGGATTGTTCAGAATGGAGAAGAGGAGGCTCAGGCAAGACCTTATAACTCCCTGAAAGGAGGTTGTGAAGAGGTGGGGACGGCCTCTTCTATTATGTGAGTAGTAGCAGGACTAGAGGGAATGGCCTGAATTTGCACCAGGGATCAGGTTGTATGTTTGGAAAAATTTCTTCTCTGAAAGAGTGATCAGGTGTTGGAGTGGTCTGTCCAGGGAGGTGGTGTAGTCATCATCCCTGGAGATATTCAAGAAATGTTTAGGTATTGTACTAGGGGACACGATTTAGTGATGAAATATTGGTGGTAGGTGGATGGTTGTATTGGATGATCTTGGAGATCTTTTCCAATCTTGGTAATTCTGTGACTCTATATGTCAATCCTCTAAAAGTAATGCCTCCTATTTTTCTCTGGAAGCTACAACAGGTACTAAGAGCACAATAACACTATTTTATAAAGCAAATTCTCTTACAAAGGCCTATTTTTTTTTTTTTTTTTAGCAAAGTCACCATCATTAGCCCACTAGTGTGGATGAGCTGATTAAGACATTCAGTTTCACCTCAATGTGTTCCTGGGTGACCTAATGTAGGTGTTCCTGCTCCACCAGGGAGATTGGACTAGATGATCTTTCAAGGTCCCTTCCAATCCTTGACATTCTGTGATTCATTTTGTAGTGTGACACTGTCCAGAACATGTCTTTTGCTGAAATGTACCACCTACTGCCTCACTATGCTCACACCCACTGTTCAGTCTCTATAAACATTCATTGAGTGTCAGTGAGCACAATTTTTTCCTCAAGGAGGAACTCAGTTTCTCACCTTTGCTTCTTATGTACTTCCATGTCAGATACCACTTTGTCAGACAGTGCCTCTGCTGCAGTCTCTCACATGGCAACAAAACGTAATGTCTTCTTGGCAGGAAGATTCAACCTCTACTAGTGTACCACCAACATCCACTTCTGATGTTGTGGGCCAACATAATGAAATGTGAGGCATTACTTTCAGAGCAGCTCTTAAAAATTTCATAGCTTTCTTTCTTTTTTCCCTTTATCCTCCAGTACACTTTAGCCAGTGTACAATCCACACAGTACTGGCTCTAAATACTGGAAATGGAATTTAAGTAATTGCAGACTTTACAGAGTATGCTTGCCAGCTTTTCAGGAGCTAACCGGAGAAGCATTCTTTGAGTAGACCATCTCAAGAAATCTGTCTTGTCTCATAGGCCCCAGCTTAAGTAAGACCAGTGGATAAGAATGGCAGAGCAATCTGTGGCTGAAAGGAATATGAGGTAAAAGTAGATGACACAGTGTGGAGCAGTGACGTTCCTTCCATAAAGCTGTATTCATTAACTGGATTTCTGCATCTTCAGTCAGCTGAAATTTTTGAAGTGTCTGTACTAATAGAATTCTGTAGAATGCAGAAGTAATCTGTATTTCAGTCTATACATCAAGCCATAATAGCATGTGGTATTGCACAAGAATCATAGAATGGCTTGGGTTTGAAGGGGCCTCAAGGATCACCTCATTCCTACCCTCTTTTGCCTCAGGCAGAGTCACTAACTGCTGCAATAAAATCATAGAAATGTGTGTGTTGGAAGGGACTTCAGAGGTCATCCAATTCCAACCCCCTCCTGCTGGCAGAGCTGCTAGATCAAGCACTAGATCAGGTTCCCAGGGCCCTATCTAGCATGGCCTTGAATACCTCCAGGGACAATATCTGCCGCCTATCTGGGTAACTTGTTCCAGCACCTTGCCACCCTCTCTGTGAAAATTTTCCCCCTCACATCTAATGTAAATCTTCTCTCCTTAGTTTGAAACCATTTCTCATTCTCCTGTTGCTACCTACCCATGTAGAAAGCTGATTTCCTTCATGTTTATAATTTCCCTTTAAATGTTGTTTGCCCGTTGTGTGGTGTGCGTTTTTTTTCTTTTTTTTTCTTTTTCTCCTCTGGCTATCCAAAAACACAAAAGGCCAATGTGATCACGGCCCACCACCACATAATTCAGGTGTATTTGCCCCATTAGAAGAGTCAGTGTAGTCTTTCTTGTGCCTCTGGGAACTACATGTGACTCTCTGCCAGTACTCTGGGGTGTGTTGGATGGCTTGCATTCCCCTAAGTCTTGGTCCTGGAAAACGACACATACATCATTCAGTGTTATAGAGAGAAATCACAGTACTGTTAGATCTGCTGGCCGTTTCTTCGTGTAAGCAGTGGCCAGGAAGGATGATGTCAGGAAACTGCGTGGTACCCCACAAGAAAGCGCTCCTGGGTGAACAAGCAGTAGTCATCTTAGAAGGAAAACAATACATGGAGTCACTGTGTGACTCCATACATTATTTCCTCTGTGCCCATGGGACCACAGATGAGTCAGCAACAGTTCATGGTTTGTAGTAACAAAAGTAGCTGACAATTGTAACAAAATCAGTATGGATGCTTGGTTCTCATCCAGGGCCAGCGGGAGGTTCTCAACCAACAAAGCCAATGCAGTCTAGTCTATCAGGACATCTGTTGCTTATGAGGGGAGCGATGTAAACAAAGAACAGCCCTTTCTTGTTTTATCTGCTCATTAACAATGTGGTGCCTTGTGAACCATAAACATACAGCATGTGTTAGTTACTGGCTTTGGTGCTGATTATACTGTTGTCAGATAGGAAGTCTCTTGTTTTAAGATACTTTACATTGCTGTGGGAATAAAGGACAGGAGTGGGCCTGCACCACTAAGGTGACCATCCTGGGGTGAGGTATCACTGGTATCTAGCTTTTATGTGCCATCAATGGTGTGATGGAGTATCTCTCTCACAGTGAAGGCTGTGAAGCCTCTGCTGAAAGAGAGAAGTTAAGGCTATGCTGGGCCATAGAGAGACAGCAGAGACGCTGAGGCTGCTACAAAATGTCCTTGCAGGAGTATGGTAATCTTTTAATTTTTTTTTTTTTTTTTTTTTTTAATAAAACTTGAAAAGCTCATGGAAAGAAGATTTTGCCATAATGCAGAGGGAAGGTCTATCCAACCTGGTGGGAAAATTCCTTTCCTGAACTCCTTATTAAGTGATTGATTCAACCCTCTAGGAATGGTTAAATACTACCTGCAGGCACCCACAGCAAGAGGAGAACGTCCCTCCCACATTTTGTGCTAATTGTGACCTATCTCCATCATTCTGTAAGAAAACGAGGAAAAAAAGCCTCACAAGACAAGTTATACAAGTCAAGAAAAAGATGTGAAATCTTTCTTGGTTCTAGCACAGTTACTCCCTGAATAATGGGAAAGAATGGAG
>JALIRH010000002.1:42661232-42743732 GCA_023055505.1 Callipepla californica brunnescens
ACCTTTTTGATGTTTGGAAGATTCTGTGCGACTCCCTCTCTCTCCTTCTCTCTCTGTCTCACCGGATGTGCGTGTGTATGTATATATGTAATATCTTCAGTTTTGTGGGGGCTTTTTTTTTTTTTTTTTTTGTTTCTTGCCAAGTGATAACTGTACTTTGTAGGAGAGTGTCTGTTTTCTGCCTGTCCTCAGGTAATGTATAAAACATGGTGCTTCAGGTAGAGATGAAGGGTAAACTGATGTCCCCCTAAATGGCCAGCCTGTGTATGCACCTAACACTTCACTGAGCAATCTGTCAACATG
Source organism: Callipepla californica brunnescens (assembly GCA_023055505.1). Classification (NCBI taxonomy): domain Eukaryota; kingdom Metazoa; phylum Chordata; class Aves; order Galliformes; family Odontophoridae; genus Callipepla; species Callipepla californica. The sequence continues at coordinate 42,661,536 of JALIRH010000002.1, forward strand.
TCAGCAACACATGTTTTATAAAAAGCCTCCAGTGGGAGCAAAGGCTCCTGCCAGGGCTTAGGAAATGCTTTGAATTCAGCAGATTTCTATTGCTGGAGTCCCCCGAGGTTCCTTTTACAATGCCTACATTTCAGAAATTTGAACTTGGGACCCTTAGGGGGTTCTCTCCGAATGCCTGAAAATGTAGAGTTATATTGTTGCGTGTCCCCAAGCGGTCTTTACTAATACCTGAATTCGGAGAAGCTGGAAATTACAGAGCTCCCCAGGGGGAGCTTTATCCACACCAGGAAGAAGAGAATAACTCTGCAGGGAGATTGCTTAATGCATTGCTGAAATAAAAGAATTTGAGAGAGATGGGTTGAAGTGTTTTTTTTTTTTTTTTTTCCTTCTTTTCTGGCCACTCCTTCGGCTTAGCTAAGTCCTTAAAGACAAAGTCAGGGTAAAGAAGCAGCTGGGCTTTTTAAAATGAAATTTTAGAGGTGGCTTTTGAAACAAGCAGTTGGTGCCAGCGTGTGTGTGCATACCTGTGGGCATGTGTGTGTTCCTGTTCCGTGTAAAAGTTTATTTTGCTTCTGTTACACGTCCTCGCTTTTCCTTGTGTTTCAGAGGCCACGCACCCTCTCTCTGACCTCCAGCCTTCAGAAACGTTTCCTCTGCTATTTTTTGCACTAACGGCAACTTGGCTTTCACTCTGGCTTGCCAGGCCTTGCTCCTAGGGCATGCTTGACTCCTGCCTGATGTGACTAGGTGGGCCTGAGCCCTCTCCTGCTTGGGGGGTCACGGCCCAGCTGCTGGCTGCCTTACTGACCTTTGCTGGGCAGGGCTCGATTACACCTGGCAGAGCCAGCCCAGCCTCATGGCTGTCCCAAACACGCCCTGAGATAGCTCCTAAAAGCACTCTGTCCTTGCAGTAGGAAACTTAAAAGTAAACCGGCTGTGTTCCTGCTAAGCTTCCAAGATAGTAGGAAAATCTGAAACTAGACCGCATGCTCTTTATCATCCCCAGCCAGGCAAAAGCTTTTCCTCACAGCCTGTCTTTCCAGATCTTTCTCTGGCTGCGTTCTCCACTGTCACCTGACCCTGCCAGGAGGGCCCTGGGCTGGTGTTTGCCTGCAGTCCTCGGGGGCCATACATTTGAAGGCGGCTTCTTGTAGCTTTAACAGACAAAGCTGAGGCGAGTGCCCGCTCACAACTCGCCAGCCAGCATAAAACAGTTCCAGCTGTTGCCGCTCTCGAATTTGGAGGAGGGGGAGGGAAAGTGTTGGCTGGGATTTTAGGTGTGGCTCCAGGCACGGAGCGCGCTCTGAACATTGCGTTGGACTTCCTTAGGGGAGGGGAAAGGGATATAAACAACAAGCAAGTTGCAGCTCAGGAAATCAGAAGCGTGTTTGAAAACCCAAAGTACAACTTCAGGTGGAACGAGTGTTTCAACCTCAATTTTCTTTTGGGGGGAGGAGGGGTGGCAGGGGGGAGGTGCTCTCATTCTCCAAGAAATCTTGTCCCTTGGCACTTAGCTGCAGATGAAACTCTCTGCATTGCACTTAATTTTGTGGGCTGACAGAAGGCACGTCTCACTTTGTGAAGGGCTTTTCTGCTGCGTGGAGTTGGTTTCCTTCTCGTTTTTCTCCAGAAGTATCTGAAGTGACAAATTTAATTGTGCCGAAAGCATGGAAAGTTTGGTAGTGCTAGTGTTTTTCATGCTCTTGTTGGTGCATCTCCTGTCCTCTGCGGACTTTATGTTTACTATGGCTGCATAATGGAAGATCACTTGCAGCTTTCGATCCTGCATAAAACGGGGCGTGTTTGGGAAGGGGTGGAAGGGAAGGCTCAGTGGTGGTGGTGGTGATGCTCTGGGGGCCTACGCCTTCTCCTATATGCTCCTGCAGAGAGACCTGTTCGAAAAGAAAGCCTAAGCTAGCCTTGCCTTCCTGGAGCACGGGAGGCAGCAGGGGCTTTTTGTCCTTGGGACAAGTAATGAGAGCAACCTGCTTCTGATATTAGTGATTTGCTAAGGCAAGCTGAGCCTCCTGCCATATTTTGGTAACACTTTTCGCTGGACAGAATGTTTGCCCTGTTCGTTACAAAAGCGGTGCCAGCTGCCTGTCTGACAAAGCAAGTGTATTTAAAGTGCCTCACTGTGTGCTTAATGCATGTGAAGAAGGTGTTTTGTATTTTAAGTACTTAAAGGCGTCCAGTAAAACATTTGCATCTGGCACCCTTTTTAAAAATAAAAGAGGAGAAATTTTCTCTTCCATGTGGTGCCTTTCATGAAAATGCATCTGTCCTCTTCACTACCCATTATCAAACAGAAAAAAGGCTTTGTACTTAAGGGCTTTTTAAAACATATATATATTGGTATTTATTTTAGTTCTATTGGTAAGAAATGTGTGTCTCATGAATAATATCAGCAGGAGTTTTCCATTAAACGGTGTTGAGCATGTCATGGACCACTCGATTTAACTTTTAAATTTTCTATTGTCTGCTTAGGAAGGATTCGGATAGTGCATCAGCATAATCTTAAATTTATTTCCTGGGGAGGCCAAATCTCACGTTTTCCCAGCCCTCGGCCCTGAGTACAAAGTCCTTCTTTTTCCTTTGTAACTTCAGAGCAAAGTCGGCCTGCCAGATGGAGTGCTACTGCACCAGCTTTCCCCTCTCAGATTCTGAAACGCGTCATTTAGAACTGCACCCTGTTTCCCTAATGGCTCAAATCTAAAAGACTGTCCTGAACTCTGATCTCTGGCACGGCAATGTGATGCACTGCACCATACCTAGCAGGCCAGTGTTAGTTTCCTCCTTCCTAAATGGGAGTAACATCATATCATATCCTTTCTGTGATTTTCACCTTGGAGTAATGTTGTCAGGATCATTCAGAGGAGTTGAAGGCAACTCAGTGTTTGCAGTCTGACTCAGTTTCAGAGTGCCTGTTTAGAAGTGGCAAAGTAAGATAACCAAGGTTTCTACTGGAGAGAGATTGCTTAAATAGCAATGCATTGCTTCTGTAGTAGCAGACAACATCATTTTTCTTGTTTTCTGGTAGAAAAAGTCCACTTGCAGCAAAGTGGAAAACCAATGCACAGGATGCGTAAGGAATTTTTACAGTTGTTAGCATCCCCAGACTACTTGAATAATCCCTATATTTCTTCTGTTTCTTTTTGGTACTTGTTACTTTCTTTGTTTTTCATCTTCCTGCATTTGCTATATTGTGACCTTGTGCTGGATTTGTTGCTACCCGTGAGCTTAAAGTGGGTACTCAGAGGAGCAAAATGAAATAGTTATTTCTCTTGAGCTTGGTGGACATACTGTAGGAAGGCTCAGCCATGTTTCCCACCTGACAGTGGTTGTGAAACGGCTAAACAGCTTCCTTGCTCAGAATAGTAAATTTTGACTGAAAAAAAAATAGGAAAAAAAAAAAAAAAGAGTAATTGTCATTAAACAAAGATTGTGTTCTGTTTGCATAGCTTGCTGCCAGGCAGCAATGCTGTTTCATTTCTCAATGAAATTTGTGTATTGTATCAGCAGCTAAGCACTCAGCAGCTTCGTCATATAACAGTGGCATAACTGATTGTTTCACATGGGTTTTACAGCCCTTTCAGTCTCATCATCCAAAAGCATCTCTGAATATTGGCAATTTCTTCTATGAAAGGAATCAATATATAGAACAATACAGAAACTTGTAAGCCGTAAAATTAAATAAGACAGTGGTGCCTGTGGGAAGGGCTGGTAACTTTCTGTACACTTCACATGGGGTACTTGGGTGTAGTCCATTCATTTGTAGGTTACTTGTTAGACTGCTAAAGTCTTTATCTTTCTGTCAATAGAAAAGTGTCAACAAATGGGCAAATCTGCAGTCCCTTTGCTTATTTTTCCCAAGTCTTCTATGAGTCAAACTTCCATTTCAGTGGGAGGTGTTTGTCAGATGAAACTGCCTGGGTTTGGAACATTTTCCATGGGAGCCCTGGCTTTATTACTGTGTCCTCGATGTGGGAGTTATTTCAGCCGCATTTACCAATCACAGTAATTAAGAGAGAAAGAGTGGAGGTTCTGTTTCCTGAAAAGTAGAAGAGTAGGCAGCTGAGCCAATTCCTGTTTTGTCCAAACCCCCAGAGATCAGCTGTGAGTGAGTTAAAGAAAGAAGACTAGTTCTGGCCTCTGCAATGTGGCAGTGCCTCAGAAGGCTCCTTGGGCATGTGCCTGCCTTTACATGTGTGAATAGTCTTCCTGAGTTCGTTTGTTGTTCTCTGTTAGGGGATAATGTGACAGTATCTCAAATAGAGATTTAAGAGATGCTTTAATATATCCATTAATATGAGCAGGAGCACGTGATGGATTTGCAGGTGAAAGAGCCCTGCCCCATATCTTTTGTCATCATCTCCTTTTTGTACCTTTCTGTACTGTCACCTTCAACTAGTTCTCTTATCAGGAGTGTCTTTCAACACTCCTGAATTTGATAAGCTCTTGTTTGCCTCCTACTACAGAAAGCAGCAAGTGTGTGTATGCGCATATGGCAACTTACGCGATGATAGAATCCTGAGTAGATGTGCCTTTTTCATTGCATATTTGTATGGCATACTCATATATCAGCAGCAAATGGGGTTCTGCTTGTGGTTTCCTACGTTGTTGTCTCTTACAGTTGAATAATCTGTTGTTTGATATGGTAGGAACAGTGTGTAAATATTGTCCTGCTCACAGATCACTCTACCTGAGAGACCACTCTCTTCATCCTCTCCTTCCCTGTCCTCTTCCACCCCTTACAGTATAGATTCACTAGGGTCTAATAATGTGCATCAAGAAGAGCTGCAGTTTTATACTCAATGAAGGTACTGTGAGAATTCTTGTCTTCTGCTCGACTATATTTTCTCTGAATTTATTAGAGCTTAATAGCATAGAGTCCTTTTTCCTGTACAAAATTGAATTGCAGTTCAGCAACGGATCCAAAATCACAAGGTGGAGTATAAGCAAGCAGACAGATGCCATCAGGTAGCTAATCTTCATTTCTTTGGGATATCAGACTGAAAATATTCTCTTGTAACTTAGTTACTGAATTTCCTGCCTCCTGTAAATTGGAAGCGGTCTCAATTTAGAGCTCTGGGAACGGCATATTCCCTCTCTGCAAGCCCCTCACTTTGCCATTATCTTTTAGACCCCCAAACTGCAGTGTTATCCACCAGGCTGAAGAGCTCTGGATAGGAACCCCACCAGAGCCCATCAGTGCTGCTTCTTAATCAGCTGGAGAAGTCACTGCTCAGTGATGTGAAGCACCCTTTGCCCCATCCCTTGAGCGCAGAATCCAGACTGGGACCTCTCATAGAGCAGTGCCTACCATTAGCAAAACACGTTTGTTATCTGTGCTACAGAGGAGCAACAGAGCTCGCTGTTGTCTGATATGTACTTTCCTCCTTGTGGCCTGTGTTTTCATCTCTGTGTCTCCTTTTAAAATCATAAATCTGTACACTTCCAGAGTAGTTTTTCTTTACCATAATATGGGTTGTGGCTGCTGCTACTGCTTTTTCTCACTTTTTTTTTTTTTTTCCTTAAATGTGATATCATGTCTTGAATTGGAGTATTGTGTCACTGTGGTGTGTGACATTACACTGTAAAATATAAAGCTATAAAAGTCTGTAATTTATAAGGCTATATTAGGTGCTTACTGTATGTATTATGGCCTTGTAATTCACCATTGCCTATCATTTATTCTATATATAATTCCACGGAGAGTTCTGGTGACATTATAAAGGAAAAGAAGTGTAGCTCAAGTGACTTGTCTTCAGAACCCCGAGATAGAATTTCCTCATATTGCATTATATAATGTTTTTAGTGTTATCCATAATGCAAGAATGGGAATTTTCTGCTTTAAACAATTCTAGTTTATGATCCAGGATGTTGTTTGTATCCATCAACATTTTTTTGAGGGGGTGATGACATGGAATTTTTTCACCGTGTTGTGGAAGATGTTGTATTAGTTCGTAATATCGCATGCTTGGGTAAGAAGAAGGTCAAGAGAGCTAGAAAAAAAGTCTTCCCAGCTTTCCTTTGTGTAAGGCTTTGTGAACTTTAGTCAAAGAAGTTAATTCAGCTGTTCCCGAACAAATTCCAAATCTTTCTAATAGGGAATCGTCAAATATACTTAAGGTCTTCCTTATGTTAAAACACTGAGTAAGAGTATTTTATACTCACTGTTGAGAATGCTCTGGAATTGCTATTAAGTTCACAGTCTTTTAGAGTAGAGTGGAGTGTTAAAATCCATTTTTGATATTGGTGAATTAAAATAATAACAGTCTTTATAATGACATTTCTAAAATCATGAACACTATTTCTAAGGAAACAGAGAAGCAAAGCTCTTCACTTGCAGCTGAAGACTTATTGGTACTGTGGTTTGGATGAGCTCACCGTCTGGCTCACCAGGTTTGTCCAATGTCTGTGCAACAGTTTTGTTACCTTCTTCATCAAGCGTGTTGAAAGCTGAGCATTGTTCCAGTTTCAACAGGAAACATCAGTGCAGCTGAGCAACTCTCTCTTGTTTTCCGCACGTACAGTGGCATCTCCTACTCGGGGAGTTGCCATTCTGATACTTAGCTTCTGTCAGCTGCTCTGGGAGCCATGCCTTCTCCTGGCGAATCACCAAAAAGCAAGGATAACTGGGGGACTGGAGATGTCAGATCCTGGACTTGGCCACTGGCAAGTCATTTGAAGGGAATCTCTTTCAACTTTGATATATCGTGTCTGGACAGTTTGCAGCAGAAGCCATGTGGTGGTGGGAAGTACGTGAAGAGAGGTGGGTCTGGGGAGCTGTGATTTAGCACCCAGCTCTGTGCACGAGACTCTCCATCCGTCATGTGATTACATATGTAACTTCTTTATTAAATCACAGCACAAAAAGCAGATGTGTTTTTAAAGGTGGATAAGCATTAGTGAAACTTTACCGGGATATTTTGTGGAGAACTTCGAAGAAAGGATATAGTTAAATCTAAAGCAAGCGTTTTAACAAATGTTCTTTTGCATCACAGTGGGACAGCTGTTTGCAGGGATGAACAGATCAGACTTACGGAATGGTTACAACCATTTTAATGAAAAAAAGGAGGAGAGGGAGGAGGAAGGCAAGGAATGGGCCTGCAAGCTGACCGATTTCCCTTTAAATCACATTGTAATTTCTTTTTTGGCTAGTAAATGACTTGAAAGTATTGGAAGATAAACAGCCTGAGCGAGGGCCTGGACTTCTGCCATGTGCTGGGCTCCCAATTAAGGGATGAAATTGCAAGATACTCTTCAATTTCACTGCAACTGCGGCTAGGTTTTGTGGGTCAGTAAAACAAATGGAAGAGATTTTTTTCTCCTGTTTGTGTACTTCACGAGGAACTGTGCTCGGTTATCCATGCTAGCAGTGATGGGACTTAGCCCCACGGTCCCTGCAAATTTATGGGAAGAATAGGTCTCTGGTCAAAAAGAAAATGGTTGTGGTTGTTTCTGTAGATCTGTCTGATGAATAGCTCGCCTTACCTATTTTTTTCCTCTTGGCTTGACATTCAGCAGTGACTTAAAATCATAAATGCAAAAATACGTATTTTGATGAAGGGCTTAAACTTTTAAGTGCCTTGCAGAAAGCCTCTCCTTAGGAAAAAAAAAAAAAAAAAAAAGCTTGAATGACTTTCTTTGTGTGTTTTTAAGGGTGCCGGTTGTATCCATTTTAGAACAAATTTACATTGCTTGTGGTGTTTTATTTTTGCCATGGTGCTGTGTATTTGTAGTTGTACATTACTTACTGACTTAAACACTATCATTTTCCAAACTGCGGAGGAAAGGAAATACACTTTCTGTTTGTACAATTTTCAGAATAAATGAAAAGGGAGGTAGCATCAACGAAAGAATTATTTTTTTTTAACTCCATCCTATGCTGTAACAAGATTTCAGAAGACACAGCCTCTGTCCTGTTAGTTTCAATGATAGCTTTTCTTAGGCAGTAAAACACTATGAAAGTGAAACAACGTGTATATTTTCTTTGAATCTCAAGCTTTTACCTTCTGTGCTTACTCAGCGCTTGGTTCTTCCTCTCTCTTATTTATTTATTTATTTATTTTTACATCACTTGATGCTGTGGCAATCTCTTGTGATGTCATAGAGTGATAGCTGAAGCTCAGCAGCAATACCAGTGAACTGTGAATGTCGCAGAGTGTCACGGATATAAATGACACCATTTGGCCTCGCATTGCCTTGAAATTTTTGGTGTGACATCCTGAATCTGTCAATTAAACGGATTTGCTGGAGAGTGTTCATGGACTCGCAATTTCACTTCCTGCCCAGCACAAACCATTTGAGGAGACATTGTGTCACTACTTTAAGTGGACGTTAGGAAAAATATGGGAAAGCTAACATAGCTTTTGGCAGAGTTTTGTCCTCCCACTCAATTTAGTTACTTTTTTTTTTCCCTTCAATTTTTTTTGCAAACATCATCCATGAAGCTTCACGTTGGGTGTTGAGTTAAAACCCTACGACCCAAAAAGATGCTTTGTTAATTGCATTTTACTTGCTGTCCTAATTTGTAACAGAACAGCATTACTTTATTAAAACCTTTAACTAGCCATTTGAAGATGCACTGTATGTTAAAACATAGGAAGTGAATGAAAGGCAGTTTTTGTGCCAACAATTCTTCGCCCTGTTTGTTCAGTTCATAAACATAACATTTATGGGAATTATGCAGGTAGAATGGACCCTTAAGTGCTCACCTTTCAAAACAACTGATTCTTTCCTTCCTTTCTCTCTCCCTCTTAGATGTATATGAATGGCTTTAAAGTGATATTTTACATTACTTAAAAATTATGTGAGTGTTTGTTGCTGTTGTGTAGGAAGGAAATAAATCACGGGCTTTTGTGGGATTTTAAATTCATCCCAGGAGTGAAGAGCTAATATCAAGACCTTCACAACTGGGATTAATTTCATGTATCTCTCAGGAGTCCATTGGGTATTATCTTTATACATTATAAAAACGTGTTTTGATATGCTTTAAATTAGTATTTTTTTCTCGTCTGTGGAGCAGAGAGGCAGAGATGCTGTGTGCGTGTGCTTGCACCCGTGTGCTGGCTGTAGGGCCTCACATGGGTGGAGCGCGGTTGATTCCAGTGGGATGAAGTGTGCTGCTGCATGGTGCTGTTCCTGAGAGCTGCAGAATGCACATGCAGATACGATGTTGAAGCAGAAACTCACCCCACTCCAAATGCGTTCTCACACGGATTTTATCCCCTCTAAAGGACGTTTTTCTTCCACGAGGGGCCTGTGGCTGAATGCCAGCTCTCGCACATCTTCACCACTCAGTGGCAGTTTCTCTGGACATCCTCTAGCAGATGCTGTCAGCTCTTCACCTTTCTTTCATTCTACTCCCTGTGCCTTCATGGATCACTGCATGTTTGCAGTGCGTGTCGAAGAGAAGGGCAGAGTGGCAGGAGGAGGCCTCGTAAAGGCTCATCTTCCCAGCTCTGCGACATGGGCGATCTTCAGTCGTCCAACCCCGTGATCCCCACACATTGCTGTGACCCTTTGCCCTTGTAAGAAACAGCACAAGCTGTCTAGCATCAAACCTGCCTTGTTTTTTCTTCAAATTACTTTTGAGTCATTTCCTTTTTAAAAAGATACGGCTGAGGTCAGAATTGACAATGGGGATATGGGAGGCTTTGAAATACTTTGTGATACCTCAGAGAAACCACAGCTACGTTCGTGTGTGTCTCTGTACATGTGTGCAATGGCAAGCGTGCATTAGTACTGAAGAAACGGTTGCTAAAATGGTTGATCAGACAAATAGCTTAAATATTTACTGAGGATGTCTTGTCTCCTTCTTCCTGGTCATAAGTTTTAATCTGCCTGTGCTGGTTGTCTCATTAATTTAAGAGGATAGAATTTAGTGCAGTACTTTTGTGGTTGCCCTGATTGCAAAAGACCTCTTAGGCTGGAGGAAAAAATGGTGAACAACATCTTCATAAGTGTTTATTCCTTGTAATCTTTTTAATAAAATAAGGAAACCGGAAAAATGCCTTCTCCAAAAATTTCACTTAAAGGTCAGAAGGAATCATTCTAATTTCTATCTATTTTGTACTGATTTTATCCCTGCAGGGTGTAGGAGGTTTGCAAAATGTGTACTTCACAGTATAAATCACTGTGGATTTTTCAGTTCTTCAGCAATTTCATTGTTGCAAGCTTCTTCTTGGTTAGTATTCTACTGGCAAAAGGTTTACTTCAGTTTCAGGTAGAATCCATTAAGCTATTCTCTCTCTCCCTCGCTGTGTCCCTTTGTATTCCCCTTTCTTCCTTTGTCTCATTATACCGAGGCTTGGTTAACAGCAGCGATACTAATGTACTGACATACTTACGGTATATGCCAGACCTAGATGTTAAATACACAGCACAGGAGAAGGAATCCTGAGGATGAACAGTAAGTTCCACTATAGATTTTAAGACACCATGAATATATTGAGCAGATATTCCCCCCATCTGTCCATTGTGCCCCATTCTATTTCATACTGAAAATATGTCAGCGGGAAGCCTGGAGAATTTCATGTGTAGTCTCAAGAAAAATACAGCAATCTGCTAAGGCTAGTCCACACTCTTCTATTATTGTAAATGTGGAATATACAACACCAAATTAATCACACATTTTTGTAATTAAAGAACTAATGAGCTCAAAAGATCATACCCTTCATTTGGCTGTAAAGTGCATATGTTGTACACCTCCCAGTTGTTAGGCCATGTGTTTGTGTGTGGTGAGTGCCTGGTGAGTTCCTCCTCTCCCTGCAGGACATCTTACACTTTCTTTGGCCTACATGAAAAGTGCTCGCTCAATCAGTGGTATATATATATATTAATATTTTTTTTCCTTCTTCAGTGTGTAGCCCTGTACTCTATGAATTCCTTGCAACTGAAGCATGGAACTTAACTTAGATTAATTCATTCCTTCATGGGCTTTTTTGTTGCACTCATTGTGACAGTGGTTGAATCTTCTGCAAATGTTCTTCATCCAATGAAGAGAGGTGCTGTTATAATACCCATTTTACCCATGAGGAACTGAGCTGCTTAATATCAAATGCATGCTGCTGAGAGTAAGGGTCTGTTGATTGCTTTGTTGTGTTTTTTAAAATGTACCTTTTGTTAGTATTCCATACACCCAGGACATCTCAGACTTTCTAGTTTCACTTTACGGTGAATCTGCTTCTTTGCTCCTTGCCTTCCATCCTCCCTGTATTGCCAGCAGTGTGAACTGTAAGACAAACAGGAGGCTTTCTTCCCAGGTTTGGTTGTTCTGTGTAGTGTGCCAGCAGTTCTTGAAAGGATGAGTAGCAAGGAAAGTCTCATCCAGAGCTGTGACATGCTTATAGAGAAATTCGTAGCAGTTTAGCTTCCAAACTCTAACAGATCTCTACCAAGTGTGCAGACATAGCTTTTTTTTTTTCTTTTCCAAATGACTTAGTCAAACCAGCACTGTTTTTTATTTAACTTAGCAGTAAAAGGCATGTGGCTGATATCAGGCTGACTGCACTGCCAAATTTTAAATCCTTTCTCTAAGGATGCAGTTTCCACCACTTCTCTGCTAAATGTCTTCAGACCTCTCTCTCGTTTTATATATATATATATATGTATATATCTTTAAAAAAATGACATGTTTTTCCAGACTTCTGTCTTAGAGGCAGCTGAGCTGACTTCAACTGAACTTTCCAAAAAAAAAAAACCAACAAAAACACCAACAAAGCAGTGTACCCTGAGACAGAAATCTAGTATGAAAAATTCCAGCCCAAATTGTTAAAATCTGGCAAAGTAATATGCGGCTGGGAAAAAAAAAAAAAGAAAGTTACAGTTAGGTATATTTACAACTCCATGTTGCGTCACTGCCTGCATATCTTATTTTAACTTTGGTTGTTGCAGTCCTTTGCTTCAGCTTTCACTCAAGAATTGATTTTACTTGTATGCAAATCTCTTCTTAGAGGATTGTATTACCAAAGATTATTGCAAAATAATCCAGAGTTTGGGGGATTTCATTTTTTTCACACCTTTTTTTGGTACCTGTGGAGAGAGACAGATTTAGCTACATAATCACAAATTAAATTAATTTATTAAGTTTAACTCAGCTTGCTGACTTCAGTTACTAGAGACACCAGAATAGCTGTTGTGTGTATGAGTCCTGTTCTACTAATCAAATAGTAGATTGGATTTGATTTTCCCCTTTTAGCCGAGTAAAGTTTTCCTGTGGTTCAATCTAGCATTTGGTAAAGACCTTCTTACCTAGAAAATTTTCTGGATCCTTATATGTAGAAGCATTTAACTATACATATATATTCACATTATGTACAAATGAAATCAGATGCACTTCTTACACTCCAAAAGAGCAAAGGAAACCCCAAATGTAGTGAAACCACAGTTTCCTGTTGAGGCCATAAAACAGAAGCGCTATCTTTCATTGCTATCTCAATGGCAGCATTGAAAGGATAAGGCTATGCCAAATTGGTTGATGTTTATGGATGCACTGATCACAAACCTCTAATTGTGCAAGAGGCAGTTGAACAAAGTTGCTTTTAAATCCTAATAACTGTTGTAACAACTGTGTCTGAGTACTGGTAGTGTCTGCCTAGACCTCGGTGCTTATTTCACCCATGTGAGGATCTTCTTTGGTTCGTGTGTATGGAGAACATGCTTTTCTCTACAGGCTGCATGTTTTAAGTGATCAGGCTATGGATGACTTTGTTATTGTGGAAGTGCTTATAATGTAGTGTTAATAAAACACTTCAGATAATAAGTGACGATAAGTTTTTCTTCTAAAGATTTTGTTTTGTTTTTGTTTTGTTTTGCACGAGGAAGGGGATAGAGTAATTCTGCTCTTCTAGTTTTGCTCACAGAAAGTGTATCTAAAATGATTTTTTTGCAGCTGATCCTTGTTGCTCTAGGGTGATCTCAGTATCTGCTGGACCTGGGTGGCTTTCAAACACATCCTCAGGTGCTGTGAGGTTTTCTGGCCTGATCCTGTCTGACTTGGCTACTTTCTTGATTAAAAGCTTAAAAGGAAGTTGTAATGCTGTTTTCTGTAATGTCCATGCTATTTGTTTCCCCATTCCTTTCTTACATGCCTTTGGGACCAGGCTGAATCCTTCTGGTGTCTGTCATCATTTTTAGCTTAGCATTCCTAGTTGCAAATGGGAGTCGAATCAGAGAATGTACCTGTTTCAAATCTGTGCTCTAATTTGTGAAATTGTATGCAACCTTTAGCGAACAATCCCTGTATGTCTTTTTGTGACTCTCATGGTATAGGGCAAGCTATAGAGCAGCATGCAGTGGCAGCTGTGGCTATCTCTATGTGGACCAGAGATGGCTTGAAGGCCACCTTTATCCTTCTGCAGTAGATCATGCAGATGCACTCTCAGCACCTACGGATGATAAGATCCTTGGTTAAGCCATCTTCTGTCATTACAGGTCTCCAAGCAAGGCCAGCATTCCCATGTACCATGCAACAGAGAAGTGAAACTTAGTGACAGAGAGACTCAGAGTTTGTGCTGAGGGTCATCTTTATCTTATCTAGCTCTCAGATAGCATGTGCAACAGGAGAGGTGTCTGCGATGAAGCCTTTCATGGCTGAAGTGGTGAAATGTAGCATTCAGCTGTTTACTTCTCAGGTGAATCACAGCTCTGTGCCTCAGCTTCCTCATTTGTAAAATGGGGTTAATGATACTGTCCTCCTTGTTAAAAAGCTTTTGGTATACCCTGATGAAAATACATACTAAATGTTATTAAGCTAGATATAACACATAGAAGCTATATTTTATTATTGCTGTTACTCTCTCAAACACAGGTTTCCATGAGAATTTCCACCTTGTGCTTAGTGCAGATAAGTGCTGGGATGTATTTATGCAGTAGGAAAGAAAGAGCTACATTTCTGACATGCTAAGAAGTGGCTAAATCAAGGTTTGGCTTCTTGGGAATTAAGCAGCTGGATTATAAACACCTTAATATGAGGTTCGTAATATGAATTCTTGGAGATCACTGAGTGCAGAAGAACATTCTGGGAGTTTCTGTCTCTGCTATGTAATCTAGGAGGCAGTAAAGTGTGTTGGGCAATGTAGCATATTCAGAGGGTTGGGATCACCTCAGGACTCACATGGGGCTGATGAAAGTGAGATGAGATTGTTCTCAAAAGTCCAAATTAAGCTTTGTAGTCAAGTTTGTAGGTGTACGGAGTGGGATGTAGGATGCCTTCATCAGCAGCTTTTTTGTGCCACAACTAAATCCTCCCCAAACTCTGCAACCTGCTAGCATGAAGGCAAGCAATGTCTTGCATGAGAGCATCCTAAAGAGTGTCTGATATCTGAGGTTAGCAATAAGAAATCTTCTCAGCCTGGATTGTGAAGGGAGAGAGGGCAGGTTGTGGACCAAGCAATTGTCTGCCACAGGGCACTGCATGAACTGACAGACAGCACTGCTACATTTTCAATCCTTAAACACTATCTTTATTGAAAGTTTAAGAGAAAAGATTATAAAGGCATGAAATGCCAACAAAGACAGCTACTTTAGTACTTCAGTGTTGCACAGAGCGCTGTAGATGAACTCACTCCCACCTGTATTGTGTGTGTGCCAAAGGTGGCATTCAGAGAACTAAAGGTCCCATATTCATATTTTTTTCTCATATCCAGAAATAGTTTTTTTACTTTTCTGTCTTGCTGAGAGCTACTGTCAGTTTTACCTCTCTAGTGCCATTAAAAAAAAAAAAAAAAAAAAAAAAAAACAACTAGCCAGCATACTCGAATTAACTAAACCTAAAAATTTGCTACTCTTAAACCTGCTAGAAGAGCTCTTTCATGGTTGGCTGGATGGCTCTGGAGGTTACTTGGGGGAAGATACCTTTTCTTCTCTTAATCACCTGTTTGAGTCTTTTCCAAGCTAAATAATAATATTCATTATGCAATCACATATGTTCGTGTGTGTGTTAAATGAGTTGTGCTCTCTTCGGGTCTTAAGGGACGAGAGCATATCAAACAGTCATTTTCAAAGTGACCTTTATCTCCTTTTCCTCAGTGACCTACACCCTAAGACTGCTTGTGTTAATCATATCAAACAACTTTCATCGCAGAAAGTAAGGCTCACAAGCTTGCATTTCCCAGGCTTACTGATGGCATGGTATATTTTCATCTTTGCTGAAATTATGTATATTCTCAAGATATATTAACTGCCTTCCACTTAAGTTCCTTCAGAACTCTTAGCTATATACAGTGCGGACAATGGATATCCCTATTCTTTCTCCGTCTTTTGTCCCCCTACTAAAATATAATTTTTGAAGTCCTTTTGCCTTAGAGTTTCACAGTTAGATTAGCTGAAAGAAGTAGGTCAGCACTGAAATCAAAGAGCAGTACTATTGGAAGGTCCAGAAGAAATTGTGTAGCCCAGGTGCTGCCATGGGGTTTCATCATGCATGAGTAGACAATACCTTCTAATTGTTTTTTTGATCTTCCCTTGGAAACTTCAAGGGATAGGATCCCAGAGCTTGCTAACTGCTTCTGTGTTTTGTTCTCCTGAAATTTCTGACCTGAGATACCTATGCGGCAGCTGCCAGTAAATACATAAATAAATAAATTCTTCGTTTTTCTTCACTCAGAAAAATTCATCATTCATAGAGTCGTTGAACTATAGAATATCCTGTGTTGTAAGAGTCCTATAAGGATCATGGAGTCCATCTCCTGGCACTACACAGCACAACCCACATTTCACACCCTGTGAACGAGAGAGTGTCCAAATGTTCCTTATCTCCAGAAGCTCGGTGCCGTGCCCACAGCCCCGTGGTGCAGCAGTGTCCCTAACCCCCAGCCGCCCCTCCCCTGACACAGCTCCATGCCGTTCCCTCGGGCCCTGTCGCTGTCACACAGAGCAGAGCTCAGCGCTGCCCCTCCGCTCCCTGCGAGAGCTGCAGCCGCCATCTCCCCTCAGCCTCCCCTGCTCTGGGCAGCACACACCATTGTTTTCGTTGTTGTCTCAGCTTTGTACCTGTTTAAACTGACCACTTTCCTGCTTGTGATCTCTTTTCTGTCTCCATGAATTAGATTCTCCTAGGTTATCTTGATTTCTCTTGCTTGGTAAACATCTCCTCAGTTTTGATTTCTTTGATTAGATATCTATCCGATTCACTCTGTGCTGAATACCGATGAGAGCAAATCTTTTAGTTTCTTGTAACATTACTCTCCTTAATTAGTCCTGTGACAACCTGATAGTTCATGGATCCCGGCGATTTTCTTATAGATCTTTTCTTTGACTTACCTTTCATCATACAGTTTATGCTCCCGTGCTTTGCTTTTACTTGGGATGGCCATTTGTCCAAATGAAGTCTAAAACTATGTCATTTAAGCTTGCTGCTTTCTTTCTCTCTCATTCCCCTTCTTCTTTTGCTATTAAACGTGTGTATTCTATGATAATAGAATAATATGGTAGATAATCTAGATACCTGCATTTATCACCATATAAAAATACTGCAGTATTGTTTGGTATCTGAAACATGAGAAACAGTGAGGTTCTGTAGCTACATGTACTCTGAGAAGCTTACTTCAGAAGAGCTTATGTAACTAGTTTTTTTTTAACATAATAAAAGGAACTTCAGCCTATTTTCACTGAAGAAAGAAGAGAGTTAATGTTTTAAATTTGGCCAATTTAGTATTTGTTAAGGGCAGTGTGAATAGTAAGGGAGTATAACTCATAATTCTTTCATAATTGTCTCATTTGATAAAGGAAATGCATGGTGAGCAGTAAGAAATAGAATGCACTGGTTTCTTATTTCTAAGGACAGAAAAGCAGAAAAATTGAAACGAAACTAACTTTGCCCACTATGAAATCACCAAATGCAAGAACTGAGCAGAAAGCAGAGTTTAAGTAGTAGGTATATAATCAATACGTTTATGTTTGTGCTGCAGATGCATGTAATTTTATATATAACTGAGTGAAAATACTAAAACTCGTTTTCTTCTTTCCCTTTTTGTGCGCATACAGTACATTAAATTTAAAGAGCCATACTCCATTAGCTGCTAAGATTCACAATTGTGTCTAGAACACTGAAAGCAGTTCTTGCAATGATAATTGTAAAATGTCAAGTAATCGCAAACAGGTTCACATTTAGTATAATGATTAGATAACTAGGGAAAAAACAGCTATTATGTGTTCCTGGACCACAGTGGAGGTAGAAAGCAAGGAAAGTATGTGGTTTGACTGCATATTATTAAAAATGTAACACTTTATATTTACTTTGCACTTAAAATTTTGAATGATCTGACTAACAGAAACAGACAATCTAATACAAATGGTTTGGAATACATTAAAAATGTATGCAAGACAAATCGCTATTTTATAATCGCACGGCAATGTAGTAAATTTGCACTGCAGGTTGATTCATAACAAATTTGCATAACATTTATGTGGGGTTTTCATTGTACTAATACAGTTGTTTCAGCCACTTTTTATGTGTTCTACCATTTTATTATGTACCTTTAGGGGGTACTTCAAAAAAAAGAGAAAGTGGGGGCTGGGAGTTAGTGGGAAGAATATGACAGAGTTTCAAGATGAAGGTTTGTAATCACAGAAATGAAAAGCTAAGGAAAAAAAAAAGACTGGAAAGGGTGTATAACTTAAAATTGAGTGAGTGGAGGAGAAAAACATGTATTCTGTGCTCCCACATGAATTATATAGTATTCACTCCATTATTTAGGAGGGCATGACGAGAAAGATGGGTATCAAGAGTGCATAGACCAAAGGGGCTTCTGTGAACAGCTATGTTAAATGAAGGTGCTTGTTAATATGCCTTGATTTGCATATGCTTTGTATCCTTTCCTAAATATTCTGGGGTCAAATCAATGTTTACGCTGTATATTTTGCCTTTTAATATTGTAGCTTATAATTCTCTTAATTTCTTTCAATTCAGAAGGCCAATTTGGAAAAGGAAGGGTGAATTTGCTTTGAGGAGGAAACAGCAAATACAGCAGAGTGAGGAGAGAAAATGCATTAAAGAGTAGTGGGAATGGATCCAATTGGGAGAGGTCTGGTTTGGCATTTCTTTCACCATCTCAATGCTGCTGTGCAAAGACAGCCGTTGACTGAATAAGAATCCATGTAAATCCCAATTGTGAAGTCCATCTGTGGGGAAAAGAGAGATTTACCAGTATGCTCTTATTTGCTTTCCAGTAACTTCTGGGTGTTCCCTTATGAACATCTCCCTTCCCAGTCTCCCCAGTCTTCCTCTTCTTTCTGCACTCATCTTTCTTACTGTATCACCCACACAAAGTAGACATAGAATATATATCTGCAAAAGATCATAATCACAGATTTCATACTGTTTTCTTATCAGCATCATTACTTAAAATAAGTTTTCTATTTTCACGTAGCTTGTATTAATATTTATTGCTTGCATTAGTTGAATTTCAGTGATCTAAGACAAAGTTTAAAAGTGAAAAAATAAAGTAACAAACCTGAACAGTGCTCCAGAACATGTGTTTTCGAACTCTTCCTGAGTAGGAGGATAATGGTTGTCTGTCTGTGTAGCCCATATACAGCAATAAGTGAATTATATATAGTTGTACATTTATGTAGCAGAATTTATGAATTCTTTTGGAGCACAGCAACAGAATTCCTCTGTTACGAGGTGCAAGTTCGATAATTTTCTCTAGATATTCTGCAGTGCCTTAACTGTGTCTTCCAGGGAGCTCCACCGCCTGTAGCTTATTCTCTGTTTTTTTACATGTCCTGGTGGGTATGCTGAATGCAAGCTGTGATGCCTGGATGGTTAGGCTGGAGTCCATCTGACGAAGAAAGTCATTAAACTAAGTTAGTGAAATGTAAGCTTTTTTGGCATCCTAAATGTAGAGAATGGTTTTTGATTTAGCCCATCCTTCTGTTTTTTGTTTTGTTTTGTTTTTTTTTGCTTTGTCTCCTTTACGTTGGAAAGAGGAATCACATTTCCCAAAACAAGGAGGTCAGCACCCATGAAGTTCAGTTCTGAATGTTGCAAGGGTTAAAAATAAAATCAGAGGCATGCAGAAGATTTAGCGTTTGGGATCTCTTCATTTCTCCTTGATGAATACAAAGGTAGCAGTCTTCTTCTTAACATAAGCCTTGGTGAGAAGCTCATAGAAGATTTCTTTGGATTGCACTCTACACTTCGGTTTTTGGGACAATATATGTAAATGTAAAGCTGTGGTGATTATGTGAATGTCATTTACTGTAGGTGGAGAAAGCTGTGAGTACATGGAGATAAATGCATTTATTCATTTGTGTAGAGAGCTCTGGTGAGCTTCGTGACAGTGAAGTTAACGTAGCTGTGAGTAGGCTTTCTGCCATTACCTTGAACTTAATGTTTTACAGAATGACATATAGACACCAGGAGGAGGTATTCTTTATCCTTTGTGTATTCTGAGCAAATACACAGAGTAACTTGCTCAGTCAGGTTCAAGTCATTGTAAAGAAGATCAGTACATTTCATGTCTGAAACTGAGATGCCCTCCCCACCAGCAGCACAGCCTGTTGCAGTTTGCTGTGTGCTGATGCACTGGTTGCTCAAGTTTTACCTGGCCTTATCGTTTCTCTACTTCTGTCAGGCTTTAGCTGGGGACGTAGGTGTTCTGGGGAGGAGGAAAGATAGCAGGTAAAATCTTAAGAGGTACTGTTCAGGTGGGAGTGAGCTCTCCCAGACACTTCCAGAAAACAATTGAACCTATTCTTGAAGAACAGAAGTGGAGAGTCCAGTGAAGTGTCTGGATCAATAATAACAGGAGGTCTGAGTCAGCATGCTTAGATTTGGCATGTAACTTTTCTCTGGATATCTCCAGTGGTGTTAAATTTCACCCTACCGACATAGCTCTTTTGCTGACCTGAGGAAGTGTGTCACAGGCACATTTTATTCTCTTGGCAGAGCATTTTAGCTAAGATGGGAAGCGTTGCAGCGGTTGTGCGGAGACCTGCAGGAGATGTGTGGTTGAGCTCGGAAATCAGCTCAGACCCCTTTTGTTTTGCTCACAGGGTTGCTGTCAGCTGGCAGAACAAATATTCGGCCTGGACAGCGGCCGGAGCCAGGTGCGCCCTCAAGCTTCACATGTAATTAAAAAGGCTAAAATTTCTGTCATTTTTCTCAAAATGATTTTGAAAAATAGTAGTCAACAGATAGCATGTAGCAAAGATTGATTAGCCTTTTCTATAGCTTACAGCAAACCAAAAATAAAAATCGATGACAACGTTCTGCACATTGTAATTTCCTTGTCTGTGCCTCACTTAGAGGATCACAGTTTAGTAACCAATCACAGTTTAGTGACAGTAAATAAAATTGCTTTTTGGCCAAAATGAGAAAACTAAATGACACAGTTCATGTGTTACGTCAGAAATTTGTAATTTGAATGTAAATTGCTCCTATAATATTTATTTCTCATTTTTTCTGGTGAGGTGACTTTTCTGTGTTGTTATTACTGACTTTCACATAGTAGAACAAAATGAGAAGGAGAGTGTGCCCATTTCTGTCTGGACAAGTAGAATTCTCCTATCTCTCCTTTTCTCCAACTCATAAAATTCTTTCTTTTTTTTTCTGAAACTATTTTTATAATACAACTTTTTAGAGAAGGTTTCCATGTCTATTGAAACTGCACACTCGAAGCTGCTGTATGATCATAAATAAAGTAGCTAATGATGATGAGGCTGGGGTAAGTTAGCATTTTTAGGTGGTACCAAAGTTGTATTTTCTTGCCTGTGCTACGTGACTGTAATGATCAGTTTACTCTCAGGACTGAGATCATTAACCACTGCAGAACTCCTTGTAAGTGAAAGGTGCAGGAGATTCAGGTGTCTGTGCTTTAAGGGAAAGTGCTTGTTTGAGAACAGAGTGGGCAAAACTGATGCCGAGTGTGGTAAGACTTGCCAGATTGCCAACCTATAATAAGTGGTTCCAGAAAATGTTTGTGCAACTCTGCAGTAGCAGTAGGATTTTTTTTTCCCAACACTTTTATCGTATTCTTTATTCTAAGTTTTTACCACTGCCATTTTTGAATACATCATTGCCTAGTTCCAATAGTAGTATGTGATTTGGAGTGTGTGTGTTCTTTTACAGTTGCAGGCTGTATGCTTCTTCGCTCAGAGGAAAAATAGAGTGAAGAGTGGGAGATATATAATTTATTGATTTTTTCAGTGAATGCAGAAAACCTTGTGCAATGCATGCATAAGTTTTATGAATTGGATTCTTAAATCATAAATAAAATGTTAATTTGTAGACATGTTTAGTTGTGAAGCAGATGGAAAAATAGAAATGTGCTAGAAAAGTAGGTATTTGCTGAAGCTAATGAAGTTAATTGGTCTCATTTGGCTACACTGTTTTCCCAAACCCCCCAAAGACTGGGCTTCTTAATTCTTTAATTTAAAATGAGTAAGGTATGCTAATATTGTAACCTTTATTTTTCTTCTAGCTTGCTATATACATACATACCCTTAGCAGTCCACTACTAGTAAGCTTGTTAGTAATCGGGAATTTCTAGGGAAAGTGACATTATTAAGAAAACAAAAAACAAAAATCTAGCAATCCATGAGTTAATATGTGCTTTTAAACTCTAATCATTATTTCCTTTTCCTGTTTCTGTGTGATTACAAAGAAAGGATCTGTTTTTCCCCAATTTGGAAGGAAGTTGAGTACACAGAACAGCTTAGGTGGTGGAAAATTTTAATTATTAGAATATTTCAATTAATTTTGATTAGCTATGCTACAGGCTAAATGAAATGAATTAAAATACCAGTGAATTGATCCACAGCACCATGAGATCCCTTAAAGTGTTATGCTGTTGTTTAAAATACAAGGAAAATATTTTAAACTAGATACTCTCTTCCGTCTTGTATGGGTATTGAAAAAGAAAGTCAGTGCTTTGCTGTAACACTGGGACTGACAGCATGTGCTGCTAGGTGTGCAGTTCTTCCAGGGACTTGGGAGTCCTCCCCACCATGCTGCCTCTGTCCTCGTTCCCTATGAAGTTCTCGGTTTTTGGATGATTGAGTTTGAGCAACTGCTTAGGGTTTCAAAGGATTTGGATAATGTTACACTGTAGGGTTGGAAATCTCTTTGAATAGTATGTTGCGAAGGGACAAAGACATAGTTTCAGTGCATTTATTAGGGCCCTGCTGTAGGAGCGAGGAACAATAAACCATCTTTTTTAAGTTAAGAGATCTTGGAACAGGCCGCTTTAATAAATCCTGGGTTTTAGAAGTGAGGTACGTGCTGCAGTGCTGAAGTTGTTTATTCATCTGGAGTGTATTAGGATCTTGATTAATACGAAGACATCTGCAATTTTACATAAGAAACAGAGCGGGCAGTTTGGCAATTGCAAATGGAAATCGGGAGAGAAGAGCCAAACCTATACAAAGTCGCTGTCTAGTCCTCGTTGCCACTGATGTTGATACTAACAATTATTATAGTGGTTAAAAATATACGTACTGCTAAAATGTTTCAATATGAAGGGCTCAGCTGCCAATTTTACAAGAACCACACATCTTTCAAAACTGGTAGCTTTTCAGACAGCTCTATAAAGCAAAAAGCAGTCTTTGTGCGCTTAATCTGATCTCCCAGGTCTCACACTGGTGGCTGACAGTAGTAAGGCTTTTGAAGTTAAAGAATTTACACAGATACAAGACCAGTGCAAGGTAATATCAAGAATCAGCCTGTATCTCTCCAAAATGCAACAGCATAATCTTCTTTAGAGAAGTAGAATGCCAGTCACAGACAGATCTTCTGTAGGAATGATGTTGTATCTTAAATTTAAGGATTAAAATATTGAACAAACAAACTGGATAAAAATAAATAAAGAAAAAATTACAATGCTCTGGAAAAAAAAAAAAAAAAAAGTAAAAAAAGGCACCACAGCAAAAAATGTTAAGTCAGGATAATGACTGAATGAAAGCTTGGGAATTTTGGGGGGATTTGTTTTCTTAAGTAGAGCACTTAGCTATGCAAGTACATAATTTGGTGGAGAAAACTGAACTGCTGTCAACAGAGTTTCGTACAAATTGGTTCCCATGTAGATTGGGAGGGCCAACACGCAGAGCATTAGTAGATTAATTTCAGGAAGTCCTATGCATTGTTAATAATCCATAAAAGGGCAAATTCTGAACAATTGAAAGTCTCACTCCAAAAAAAATGTTGATAATGTGACTGAAATAATAGATCAGCACTTCTTTCAATAGAAAAGGGCAAGTTAATTCTTGCCAGAAATGATTGGGAATACAGAAAATTTTTGGTGTGCAGCACTGAAAACTTGAGCGAAACAATTTGATCCTCTTGGCAATGGGAGTTTTCAGTCAACCTGTAGGGAATGGGGAGAAGATGAGAGGGCTACGGAGACACATCTGAAAGTTTTCCTGAGTCAGCAATAAAGCAAGATTTCAGTAAGTTCATAAAATGGAGAGGACACGGGAATCATCCTGAACATTTCGCAAGCCATCTATCTCCCTTTCATGACTCCATAAATATTTGTGGCAACTCTTAATAAGGAAATGTAGGATTAGCGAAACAATGCGTGTTGGTTAGCCTTTGAGGCAGTTACATCTGGAAGTGAGGAGCCATGCCATATGACTGTGCAGCTCTTTACAGACCATCTGCAAGTACTTCTTGGACCTATGACAGGGCCATTAAGTGCAGTTCAAGAAGTTGATCTCACTACACCTGAACCCAGTGAGACTTCACATCCAGCAGTATAAGGAGCCACTGTGGAGCATATTTTAGCTGAACTGTAGGAGAAATAGATTTTGGCTGTTAGTGTTACCAGAAATGTTGTTCTTATGTCTGTATTTCCTACATCTTACTGCTGAAGCAGCTGAGAGAGCACCTCTTTAAGTGAAGCAGTTGTATCCTGTGAGCTGCCGATAGCCCATTGGGTGACAGGGACAGAATGGCAGGAGCTCAATTCTCATGTAGAGCTTACACCTTCAGAGCTCATGAGCAGGCTCTTACATCTGCTTATCTTACACCCTTTTCTGGAAAAGTGGCTTGAGAAATAGCTGTTTTTGTCTTTGTTATTTAGAATCAGTTACAGATGTAGTTTACACCTCGAGATCTTCCAGGGAATTTGTGGAAGCAGGTAAATCTTTCTTATTGGAGATGCCTTTATATATGTATAAAAATATTGAAGAGACTATTTTTCATTTATATGCCAGCTTTCCAAATAGTCACTTCAAAGTGCATTTTGTGTATGCAAGTTAGTGGTTTGGTATTCATATTTGGTTTTAAAAAGCTCCACAAAGATAGTTATTAGTTTACATTAAAATCACAGAGTGCTTTGAGTGAATAAATATACTTGTCTGTGGAAAGAAAGACATTCCTACGATACAAAGACTTTTTTAAACATAACTTACTAAAAAGAAGGAGCTGTCACAGCAGCATATAAAGAGGACAGATGGAGATAGCCCCTTGAGGCTATGGGACTTGAGTTAATAAAGCTTGAAAAGTTTTAATATTTTTTGTTCTGTATTTTCCTCATGAACCCAAGTTATATAGCTTATTTGTTTTGAATATTACCACTGGACTCCCAGTCAATAAGTTTGGTTTTCTTAAACCCTGTATCTAACCAGATCCAGACCAAACCTAAAATACCAGTCCAATTAAAGTTAATAGTGAGATTCTGTTGGCTTCAGTAAAGCCAGAACGTTATTTTGAGATTGTGGATTTTAGTGTATTGCATCATTTGGTAACACAAGTCAAACAAAACAACTTTATGTTCATAAGATTGGCTAACTCTTTTTTTCCTGGTCTCTGAATCTGCTGTGTGTGCCTGCTAATGTTTCATTGATACAAACAACTCACTGGAAGTTCTCTTAGTGTGTTCAGTACATCACAAGTACATCATGCCTATCACACACACAGAATATTAGGTTTTAGATAAAAAGATTAATGCTATATGGGGAAGAGGAGAAATGTAGCTGAGCTTGCTGCGCCTCATAGAATCAGAATATTTCAGGGACTGGAAAGGGCCTCAAGAGATCATTGAGTGCAACCTCCTGCTAAAGCAGGTTCCTTACAATAGGTTGCACAGGTAGGCATCAAGCTGAGTCTTCAATATCTTTGTAGAAGGAGACTGCACAACCCCTCTGCGCAACCTGTTCCAGTGCTCTGTCACCATTACTGTAAATAACTACTCCTGCATGTTTTTATGAAACTTCCTGTGTCCAATTTTTAGGATGTTGCTCCTTGTCCTATCATTACACACCATTGAGAAAATCCTGGTCTCATTTGCCTCCTACCTCCCTTTAGATATTTATAAACATTTAGGTCTTTATAAATATTTATCTGATCCCCTCTCAGTCTTTTTTCCCCCAGGCTGAACAGACCCAGGTTATTCAGCCTTTTCTTATATGGAAGATGCTCCAGGACCATAATCATCTTTGTGTCCCTTCTCTGAGCTCCCTCTAGGAGTTCCTTGTCATTTTTGTACTGGGGAGCCCAGAACTGGGCACAGTATTTTAAATGTGGCCTGACCTGGGCAGAGGAGATGGGGAGGATCACTTCCCTTGACCCTCTGTCCTTGCACTTTTTAATGCACCCCAGATGCTATTGGCCTCCTTGGTCCCAAGGGCACACTGCTGGCTTATGGCCTACCTGCTGTCCACCAGAACCCCAAGATCCTTCTCCACAGAGCTCCTCTCCAGCAAGTCATTCCCCAACCTGTACTGATGCATGTGGTTATTCCTCCAAATGTCAGTGTTAAATTCTTCACCAAATGTAAGTAGGTGCTGGTGATCAAGTTAAGTTGGCATTGCAGATTCTTTTTTGCCTCATACAGGGGAATCTGAGCTGATGCAAACCACCTCTTTGGCAGAACACACATTTGCACTTGTGAAGAAAGTGCAAATGAAATGATCTCAGTGGCAATTATTTTGTATCAAGTAGAGACAGAGATCTGGAAATTTTCTATGGATGGTAATCTTAAACTAAAGTAGCAGACACTAGAGCCAAGGAACAAAAGCCAGGCATTTATGTAGAAAAACCAGGAAGAGCACAACCTTTCTGCAGACATCCTGCTTTTTAAGTAGCAGATTCAGTATTGTACCACTGCCTTTTAAAATCCAGGTTCCTCACTGAATAAAACTGAGAAGACAGATCCTGCTGTAATAAAAACACGTAAAATTCCTGGAAATGTTTCCTGTTGCAGGCTGCCTGCTTAGTGCAGACTGCCTACACACTGATAGAAAGTCAGCAATTGTTTGCTCTGATATCCCTTTTTTAAGAGGAAGATGAAGATCAGACCAGAAGGTTATCCATCACATTTGCAGCCACATTAGGATCAGAAAGAATAAAAAAACTAATTGTCTTGATTATATTTCAGATTGTTTTGATTGGGTTTATGCCCACGGGTTTATGTTCACACATAAAAAGCCATGACATTATTTATTTATTTGTTTGTTTGTTTATTGGGTTATCCTGTCATGATAAAAGCTAGAACAGAAGTTGTGCTCTGGAGTTGATTCAGAGTGGTCCAAAAAATGTCCTTCAGGTCAGTGGATCCAGTCCACGGCATGACTCTGCCTAGATTCATATCTTTTGAAATGACCCTGTGTTGGGACTATAGTTGGACAGGAACAGGTATGCTCAAGGTGCTCCTAGGGCAGCCTTCATCCCCAGCTCACAGCTCCTCAGGCTGCTTCTGTGTCCATGCTGGAGGTGAAGGCTCTTGAGCTGGTGACTCTGGAGCCAGGGGCAAGGAAGTGCCCTAAAATTGACATCTGGAGCATTTAAATGGTTGGACCATCTTAGTAAATGGGCAGTGCCTTATTCTAAGGTGAATAATTACCTTTTTCAACATGAGAGTCTTCTGTTATATCTCCTTTGTCTTTATCTGGGACATGAGAAACCAGGAGAACTGCAGGTTGCAGTTCCATTACACAATACATAGTATTTTTATTTGGTCTGCTATGGGTTGTGCTTGCTGATAGGAAGTCTGCAGTACATTTTCAGGCATGTCATTCATGTTAAAAGTAGACATTTTTTAGCAGAGTAAGCCTGGTTGTAGCACAAAGCATACAAGACTAAGGAGAAAAGGGGAGAAACCATATTTGATGATCTACATTGAGAGGCTGCCTACTTAATGGGCTTGAAGTAAAGAAGACAGGAAGCTTTTTGGGATGTGGAGACACATTTTCAGGCTAGTACAGGATAGAAGCCAGGAAC
Organism: Callipepla californica brunnescens; assembly: GCA_023055505.1. Taxonomy (NCBI): domain Eukaryota; kingdom Metazoa; phylum Chordata; class Aves; order Galliformes; family Odontophoridae; genus Callipepla; species Callipepla californica. The sequence goes on from JALIRH010000002.1 coordinate 42,688,708, forward strand.
ATTATTGACCAACATCATGATGTTGTTTCCCCAGCAAGAAGGGCCTTGGTTCCCCATCCCAGTGAAGAATTTCCAGCTAATGTGAACAGTTTGCTTATTTGTCTTGGATGTAAACCATTCTGCAGTCATCTGGGATAGACTACTGTAATGCGCTCCTAATTGTTTCCCTTGAAATTGATCTGGAGCCTCTTCGGGTTGGAAAGTTAATATATTTAAAAATAAATAAATAAATAAATAAATAGAGTCCAGTGCATGTAGCTGTTCAAATGTTAATCCCTCAGTTCCTGGGTAAAAGCCTCGCACTCCGTGTCCCTGCCTGGCAGTAGCTTGCAGTTGGCCATGGCTGTCTTACTCTCCCTGGGCTGAGGCAGACGCGGGCCGAAGGCGAGTCTTTCTTGTCCTCAGTTGTGCAGCTCCCTGCCAGAGCCCCTTGCTGGCTGCCTTTAAGGCAAGCTGCAAGCCCTGTTTATTTCAGTTGGCCTATCCATGACTGTTTTATGGGCTCCCTACCTTTGTTTTTGCATCTGCTACCCTTTTGTTTTTCTCTTTACTCTAACTAGTCAGGAATTGAGTCTTTTGGGGCTGGCAGGTCCCTTTTGAATTCTATGTGTATAGCATATTGTAACATGCTATTAGATTTTGCTTTCTACTTTTACTGTTTTGCATTTGGCTCTTTATGCTGCTTGGCTTGCAATTGGTGCTTTAGAAAAGATCAAATAAATATATAATCGTGTCAAATCTAATTTTGTCTAAGAGAGCTAAATCCAGTATCCAAATATAGAAGAGTGTGTTTATGGTGAAACTTAGTACTGAGAGAATTAGAAAGAAAGCTCCAATTAGAAAGAAAGCTGATGCCATGCCGTTTGCAATGCCATGTTTTCTTTAAAAGAAAACTTCCACTGTAATTAGCAGGAAAGTGCAGCCTAACGGGCAGTGCATTACCTAACACAGAGCCCGCTATTCAGTCCTAGGAATAGATCATGCTTTTATATGCTCCTCTGGAGACCAACGGTACTGTGAAGTCCAGTATCAGCAAAACAGAAGTCAAAACATGCGCGCAGTCAGGAAATCTTGTACAATGGATGGTAAATAGTGATTTGCTTCATTGGCCACTTCAGGAGGAAGTGTGTGAATGTAATCGTGGAATACAATGGCCTCTGCTTCTGCCCTCAAATACTTGGAATGAGGTGTCTGTCATCCACTTGCATAGAAGGATTCAACTGTTACATACACACGTGAACCCATGTAGATTCTGTTGTTACTTGCATTATGATGGCTACCAAGGGATCAACAAAAGTTCAGGTCTTTGTTCTAGAAACTGCCTAGGAATCAGCGAAAAGACGTGCTTTACCTCATGTGGAGATAAGTCTGATAGTGTTAACCAGGGAAATGGAACAAACAAGTAGGAGGAAGAGGAAGCAGCAAAGTGTGATGCAAGAAGTAAGGGGCTGAGTTCAAATATTGTCATCAGAAAATGGTTTATGGGCACTGATGCAGAGGATTGAAACCAGAGATAAGATCCTGACACGTTGCTGAGCACTGGGAATCCGGGAAGTTACTTATCATACAACTAAGGAAGTTCCACTTGTAAAATATTGTCAAAGCCCAAGACATTCAGGGCAGCTTGGTTCTGCAAAACAATAAAATTATTAATCACTCGACTAACCCACATTAATCAGTACAGCCTAGTAGCAAAGTTATTAATCAGTTTGATGATCTGAGCAATCTTGCAAAGAAATGAGCCTACTTGGAATTTTGTGAAAAAAAGACTACGTGTAACAAAATGACTGGAAACTATGCAAAAGCTCTTCAAAACCAGCACTACCTCTCACCTCACTATTTCTTTTTCAGTCATCTCCAACAAGACACAAAACTTGTGTGCCGGCTAGGGTTGAGAACGTAATTTATTTGTTCTGTGTATATGAGAAAAATGAAACTCTGCTTTCCACACAAAAAGATGCAGAGGAAAATTAAGATAGAAGTGAGAGAGAAAAGGGACAGTGAATATTTGTTTATTGTGAGGAGATCTGTTGTAAGAGATACCAATGGGTACAGAGACACCGCAATGCCCCATACAGAATTTAAAATGTAATTGGTAAACACATCTTAATGCAAATGGGAAGATGAGGCAAGGATCTTTGAGATCTCAAGAAGACTCAGACGATTAGAGTGAATAACCTGGGGTGAAAGGTGCAGCTGCCTGCTAAAATGAGGAAGAATAATACACAGAGTAGTAAACAAAGTTTGACCGATATACTTTGGTTCTGGAAATGATAAATAATAATAGCTAGTGGCAGCTGAGTGCTTTATGACAAGAACAAGATGACAGTAACTAACTTGTCGCAGATGAAGAACAAAATCTATTTTTTGTAGATGCGAGGATGGCTAATTGGAAACTTGTGAGTATCAACAATTCAGGAATTCAGAGAAGGGCCTTTTTGTTAGCAGCTAATGGCCTTTCCACTCACTCGGAATGAGAACTGGCTTTGCAGTCTCTCTAAGGAGAAAAAAGCTTGGCTGTCTTGAAACAGTGGTACCTTCTGTGGCTCAGCAGAGTTGAAACTTTAAGAACCTAAGGAAAAGGTTCTGCCTTGGACAGGCCACCGCTTTCTATGGCAGGTTGATGACACAGGCTATTGAGTCCTTACAGAGAATTGTTTGTCTTCTGGTTTTAGATGGCTTTAATTCCTCCAAATTGCTCCTTGAATAATAGGAAAAAGGCAATTTGAATTTCAGTGACAGATTGGACATAACAGGTTGCAACTATTAGGTCTAATTTTACCATACTGAGAAATAAAATTGCCTAAACATAAACATCGATCACTGATGCAGTAAATTAATTTGTACAGAAAAAGTAGTTTAACTGCAGTGCACATTAAACATAGAAAATTTTCAAAATTACAGCTCTCTGAATTAATTTGTACACTTGTTTACTTGTTAAAAGCAAAGCGTAACTTCTTTTTATTTTTAGATTTTTTTTTCTTCCTCGTTGTGACTTCAAATTGTGAAAAGCAAGAACAGCCATTCAGGTTGTCCAGAAAAGAACAGAGACAGCTCTGCAGCTGTGGATGTAACCTAAGTTCTTCTTTTGTGCTGTTGTCTCTGAACACATTAATAGAATTACTAAAGACCTCTTTGAAATACTGTTTCATTCTAGCATTTTAATCGGTCTGAGTTATGTTTTGTTAAGAATTGGTGGTGTGAAGTAATTAAAAAATTTTACGATTTGGTTCAGCAATGAGTTTACATTCAAGTGTGTCCTCAGGCTTATTTAAACTGTTGAAATCTTCCAAAGTGTTTCATAAAAAATGTCACATGCATCTTCTTATTTCTCCTGCCATATCTTTTCCAAAAATCTGCACATACTACTACCCTGCATTTTAATGCGGTGCCTAGAGACTTAACATAGATGCTGGCCAACTTTTCTTCATTCTGGCAACTGCTATTTGTAATATGTTTACTGTTTTATAAAATGAAAAAGAATATGCTCTTCTTACTTTGAGCCACAGCTATAATGCCAGTGTTCATGTGCAATCACAAGCACATACATAAGCTTGATAAAGGTAGCCCGAGTCACAGCGGAACAGGATCTGCCAATGTGGCTTATTTTGATGGTATCTGGTGTCTACTGTTTTCAAGGACAGTAGTTCGATTCAAACACAATTCTGATAAGTGGCAGGTTTTCATGTCTTTAATGCCCTGACAAGGGCATCACTCTCAAGAGAGGGAGGTGAAACCATTTGGATGAGAATTTCTTCCCCTCTCCTTTGTGCTGACACACCAAGATAATGGACAATTAATAGCGAACCTTCTCTGCAGGGAAGGTCTAGGGTTATCACTAATACAAAAGTGCTCATGAAGTGTTTGGACACGAAGGAGAGAGAGAAAAAATAAGCATAAAAAGTACAGTGCAGGCCCAACACAAAGGCTTGATGCGCAGTTACAGGTCTTTTTCACCTGAAATTATGGTGAATGATTTGTCAGTAGCAGCAGCTGTAACTTTTTAGACCTGGTTCACTGCTCTTGACATCAAGCAAAGGACGGGAGGAATCTTGCCATTTATATCCTTTCTGGTAGTAAGGAAGAAGGCTGGCTGCTATTTCCTGGAGATGCCAGCTGGCAGAGCTGGCTGCTCTTAGTTTCTGTGTGTGTCTTATTGTAAAGTTTACTGTGGCAGGATATGGATGACGGGTCTAAACAAACGGCTTCTTCACCTTTGCTTCTGTTCCCCAAACAGCCTTTTAGGCTCACCTTCAGCCTCACTGTTCCCATTTGTATCGTATGGGGATCACATTTCTTTTCTGGCCCTCAGCATGCACACCTCCCTGTGCTTGGGAGGAAAGACTGCTTTCTACATGGCAGATCTGTGCAGCCCACAGTTCTTGCTTTGCTGTGCAGTCCCAGCAGCGCTCAGTCGCTCCCAGAACAGTCAGCTCCCCCCAGGTCACCTGGAGAAGGAGTTGCTGGAGGTTGAAAGTCAACAGGCAAACTGCCTTGGGGATTATTGCGGCAGCTGCTTATGCACTGTACCTCTGCGCCAGATCTAGCGACTGATGCTGTAATTGTGTGCCTCTGTTGTCCAAGTAAACAGAGCAAAGACATACAGTGTTTCCTAAAGTTAGACAATCCGAAGATTAGTCTAAACTGAGCGTGGAACAGGTTAACTGATCTTTCTCTACCCTAAGCTTTCATTTGTCCCTAGCAGCACTGAGCTGTCAATATAGCGTACAGCTACTGATAAGTATGGGTTCTCCTCAGCCTGGAGAGATCTGTCTGATAAGATAAGATGGCCTTAAAAAAAGAGAGAGAGAGAGAGAAAGTACGTTAACTGCTTTGACTGCAAAATACCCCCTGGTAGCCAGAGATAAGACACCTTGAGCTGCTCAGAAGACCTTAGACAGGATGTAAATGAAGCCAATAGGAAAAAAAAAATCATTTCAAATCCATCCACTATTCTGCTCTACTCTTATTTCCAGCCCTGACAGCAGAAGGCTTAATTTACTGTATTTCACACCGAGCTTCCATTCTACACTGAGGAAGCTACAAAGGGTTGTTTTAGATATATGCGTTAACAACGCAGAGATCTCTTTATTTCTGGAGAGCCCTCTATTTCAGACAGTTCATCATGAGTTTCAGCAGGCTCTGGTGAATGCAAGTTATACAGAGATGAAGAAAAACGCTGCCTTCTGCAAAGAATCTCTCCATCTTCTATAAGTAAATTGCCCAGATAAGCCTTTGTTAACATTAAAGAACTGGATGAAGCATGTGTATTTTAAATGCAACCCTCACCTTGCAAAATTCCACAAGGATGGACTGGTAACCTGCAAGGTAGGAAGGCAGGTGGTAGATGTGATATTTACAGGTGTCAGCTTTATAGTAGCATTTGGTCTTCTGACTGTTCTCAACTGGGAAATTCATCATATCCCACTTATGGGCTAGAGCACCTATTATTCAGTGAAAGCCACATGTGCTTACCTGTGCCTATTGAATGCTTGAGACAGGGCTGTATTGCCTGGCACTCTAGCTTGCCTACAGTGAATCATAGAATCATTAAAGTTGGAAGAGACCACTGACATCATCTAGACCAACCACAGAAAGAGTCCCAGAGACATGCTACCCCAAGGTTGGCAGTATTGCCCGAGAGTAAGCATAGAGTAAGCATTTGTGTGCCATTCTGAGTACCACCTTAGTTTAACAACCAAGGTTATCTTTGCTTGGGGACATCATTTCAAACAGCTGTGCAGCACATCTGCACTAACAGCCAGAGCTGGGGAAAAAAAAAAAAAGAAAGAATGAAAAAAAGAGCCTAAAAAAAGAGCCTAAAATGGGATAAAAGCAAACTCTAAGAAGCTAGGTTGGACTCGATGATCTCTAGAGGTCCCTTTTCCAACCCCTACAGTTCTGTGAAATAGAAATAGTTATCCAAAAACAACCTCTCTCTCCCCCCCCCCCCCCCCCCCCTTCCTCGAACTTGGTCAGTGCCTTTCTTTTTTCAATCTAAAATTTCTCGGGTATCTGTGGCTTAGCAGTCTCTGTGAACCATCCTGATCTGGGTGCCCATCACTTTTAATCATCCTGCTGCTAAGCCCAGGGCACAGCAGACACTTATGGTAGAAAGTGCTGCGTTCCTGGCTTCCCTATATAGGGGCCAAGTAGTTTGAGTACTAAATGGCACGAGGCCTAGATTCATTCCCTTAGCATCCTGAGGGGATTCAAAGCCCCGTTTCCTGCCTCTAAGCAGAAGGTCCTCAGGTCTGCAGGGGTCTCTTCCTATGGAAGCTGGGCTCACTGGAGCAAAGAGCACCATATTCATAGGGCTGGTAGGAGCACATTTGAGAAAGGACTGTTAACCTACTGCGAATTACACTCATTTAGTGCAGGGGCTCTTGCAGTCTGGAACTTGCGCTTAGGTTTATTTTTGTTTTTCATCCAGCCACTCTTTAATGTATAAAGAGCCCGGTCCTCCCCTTTCCCAGCTGCGTGCCCAAGCTGCGAGGTTGCAGACCTTTTCCTGCTTCCCCTCGGGGCCCCATGAATTCTGCTTTCTTTGCTTCTTAGGCTCCTGGGGACACCCAAGTCCCTTCGCAGATCTAGGTCCAGGAGTTTTCACCTGTGTAAATAAGACCGCCACCACATCTCTGTCATTTGAAGAAATAAGCAGTTCTGTGTTTATTTACTGTATTTCATTCTAGCACACTGTAAAATAACACCACTATGTTTTTGAAAGCGTTAAGTGACAGCCTTGCTTTCACTTGATCTTCATTCCCTTTTACTTTCCATTTCCTATGAAAAATGTTGCAATCTCTTTCCCTGGCTTTCTTTCAGATTATTTACTCCTTTCTTTCTTTCATTCTCACCTCACATTCGTTTCGTTTCCCACCCGTTGCCTTCCTTTTTTTTTTCTTTGTCCTACTTTAGCCCCCATCCAAAATGTATCTTGCTGCTGTAATTCTGGTCTTGAAGCAATGAAGCAATGAATTGGGATGGTTGAAATAGAGGCACAGGTGGGAGGGACAGGCGCAGGCTGAGTGTGAGGTGCACCCCCTGCAATCCCTGCAGACTTTCATGATTAAACTCTAGATTAACGGAAAGAAGGGCGATATTCAAATGAGAACCCAAGGTGGTGCTTGGCATCTCACGGGTTTCTGCCTGCAAATGCTGCTCAGGGGCTCCATCTTTTGTCTGAGCCTCCAGCTACGGAGGCTTTGACAGGCTGCCCATCTCCCCTCAGGGCCTGGGGGCTGGGTAGAAATGGGGACTTGGAAGGCAGCTTTGAAGCGGGGGCTCAGTCAGCTTTTAGGGCCAGAGCCTCTGGATCATTTGATTTTGGAAGGGAAAGAAAAGAATGCTTCGCTGACTTTGGATGCACACCTTACATCGTGACCTGTGAAAGAGAGCAGCAGCCAACTCATTGTAATACCTGTATGCCATTGGAGAGTTAACTTTATGACCAAAGCCGTAATTTGGGTCTCTGAGGTTTCTGTGTACTTCTGCAGCTTTCAGAAGGAGCTGCAGTTCAACCAAAAAAAAATGGGAGGACAAGAGTTTCTTGGTCTCATCAATGGGGGAGAGCACGACCCACTGAAAGCAGAATGCATGAGAAATTACTGGTGTCCAGTGAGGAGCCTGAACTCTTGTCCTCTAGTTGTGCGTTCTTCTTAATAAGCAGCACAAATACTGTTATCAGCACATATTATAATGATTATTTTCTACCACGGTACTGATTAACTGAATCCCTACTTTTGGAACACAAGGTTGTTAACATACAGGTTCTTAGGAGACTGCTATTATGTGCACGTTTGCTAGAATATTAGGGTTTTCTGCTCTCCTATTATCTTGATTCTAAATGTAATTATTCTCCGGGTGATTTTTCCTGACCCTTTCTTCAGATGCAACAAGCTTGGTGGTCCCTGACTCATACCGTACAAACAAACAAACAACTACTAAGTTGTTTAAGAGCAACTTAACAGCGGAAGAAATACAGTGTAAATGTGTTTGTCACATTTAAGCAGTGGACAAATGAGCTAATTTGAATCGCTTAGTGCTTGTATAGTCACAACAAAACAACCCCTGTAAATTAATTGTGTGACATGTGATTCCCAATTATGTAAAGCAGCGTAATAAGCTTTGAGGATGGTGACTGTCATTAGTTATATGTAGAGGACTGTGGAAAATTCCTTATTCTTTCTTTTTGCCTTGAGAGGCACAAAGTACAGGCTTACTGACGCTAATGGAGGGTAGGTAGCTCTGTGTTCTCCTGGTTGCAAATTGGGTTTTGTGTAAGATCTGAAAGGTGAAGCAAAATGTGAACTGCCTATGCTTTCTTTAATTTGGCTGTAGAAGACGGAATTCACTGGACTCCGTCTGTTCAAGTGAACTTTAAGCAACAACCAAGGAAAACACTGACGCTCCTCTTTACATATGTAATAGTAATATATCTTGTGAAGAAGACATAATGGAACTGGAGGCTTAGGTTACCTTAGGAGAGCAATACAGAAATGTTAACTACTTGTCTAAGCACTAAAGGCATTTTATTAAAGCAAGCAGGTTTTTCCTGTGAGGTATTAAAGCGTCTTATTTGTTGTTTCTAGGAGCCGCCTTTCTTATGAAATTTAACATGGGGAAACCTCCCTGCTGGCTGTCTCGGTTTTTTGGTCAGGAACCCCTGGATGTTCTTGCCCCAGTAATCTAACTGCTAATGCATTTAATTGGTGTTCCCAAAGTAGTTTTGAAATATTGATAGATTTTAAAAACATTTGTAAATTATAAATAATTTTTAAAGTTCACGTTTCTCTTTTGAATGCCCATTACAGAGTATTACTTTTCAAGCCATTTAATAAGTTATGAGACAAATGAGGGAGTTTAATGTGGGGTCGCTGATGTGAAAAAAACGTGATGGTTCTATTAAAGTTGCAGTTTGCAGTTTTTCCAGAGCTGTGTATCTTTCTATAGGAAAAAAAAAAAAAAAGGACAATGTGATATAATAATATGTATTTTATTTAGAGTTACCTTAATGGTAGTTATTCTCAGCAAATTTATTAAATTCTTCAAAATCCTGGGTTCTTTTAGTGATGTGTGTGTTAGGACATCGTTGAAGCCATGTTAATGCCTAAATGCTATCTGTTGATCATCTTGTTATTTAGATATATTCCATACACAGTGCTATATTGTTTTATTTCAGTAATATCCAACCTCTTCATTTACTATTTGTTCACACCTGCATATTCCCTTAAGATTGCATATCTCATTTTCAAGGTAGCCCTGTAGACAATTAGTGGTGATAGTAATATAAAATGTGTCCGGCACTAAAACCTGAAACAGCCATTACAAGTAAACTATATGATATATAATAACCACTCCACTCAATTACCTGCACAAAAATGCAAAGATTTAAAGCTGTGGAGATCTATCATACATCCAGTTAACTGACCTACCTACCTGCTGCTTAGTCCTTCCTTTCCTACCATTTGAATTCTATCTTGTATTTTGTTATTGGGTAAACCTGCAAAGCCGTGCGTTTATGTATGTTGTCCATTCAAGCATTTCCATATGTATATGAACACAGCTGCACGTATACAGTTTCGTATGATCATCTCTTTGGCTGGTGGAGAGAAAACCAGTAACAATTACACCACAATTCAGTGCATATGCGTGCATACATTTTCATCAATCAATTGCATGCGATAGTGTGTATTATTAGATGTGTTTGTGTTGTGCTGCTTGGTATAGTTGATTTGGAATTTTTAGTATCTATTCCCCTCCTGCATATCCACTGTTATAAATGTTGTCCCTTGCTATGTGGTACTTCAGATGGGGTCCTGTAGGGTGGCATGTGACCAGTCTGCCGTTACCACTAGGCTGGGCAAACCAGTTTCTGAAGGACTCAAAGCTGGGGGATGTCATTCAGCTGAACTCCTTGAACTCTTGAATTCTCCTTGTTTGGGTCCACCTGCTTCAGCTTTTTGCCAGCTCTGTGTCTCAGAATGGAGGAAAAAGAATTTTTCTTGCAGGATGGCTCAGACCTGGGAGATACGAGTTCTGCTTCCTCCCTTGCACAGATTACATTTGTAACCTGAGGCAAACTGCTCCAGCTTTTCTGTGCCCCAATTACATGAACAGAAAAACAGGGAAAACAGAAAGATATTTTTGTAGGATATTGAGAATATTAATTAATTCGTAAACTCTATCAGAGGAATGTTATATATTATGATGCATAAAGATTTGCTGACATTTTCTTTAGGAAGGTGACCATTTGTCTACAGGCAGCAAAAATATGTTTAAATCATACAGAAAAACAAGGCATGATAAGGCAAGTGCTCGAAGCATATTCCAACCAAAATGTGCCTATGTCGTAAACCTTCCTGGTGACTAAATAACATTTTTCTGAAGCGGTACTGTTAATTCAGTCAGCAGCACTGGGGAAAAGATCACATTTAAGAATTCACAACTACTGAGGTTGGCACATGAGCGGCTGGCTGTGAACTCCACAGAGGTGCTTTTGTGCTTGGATGCTCCCCCTTCTTCCCTCCCTCTTCCATTGGATAACTCCTTCTGGTATTACTTCACTTTTCTGTTAGTGAGCACTCTCCCCCATAAATATGACTGAACAGGTGTTACTCTGCTACTAACTGAGTTTCCAGCTGTCCTCCTCCAGCACAGACCAGGCAAAATCTGTTGTTTGGTCCTATTAGACAGACTAGAGAACTATCAAGCCTGAGATGGAGGTCTTCCTTGCAGGATACAGTAATTTTGTTGCCAGAAGATGGTCAGGAAGGCCTGGCTGGCTAACAAAGACAGTCCTTCAGCTGCTGGGTGTAGTTCCAGTTTTGCATCCCCTTTGGCAGCAACACAGAGACTGCTGCAGTGTGGCCAGCCAGCAAAATTAGGAAATAAGGACCTCTTTTATTTACTCAGGCTGCTGAATCATGGGCATTTCTGTCTGCTTGGAGAAAAGTCAGGCAGCTCTACTTTCCACTGGAAGTCTCAGGAGTGCTTGGTACTTTCATCTCAGAGTGTTCACACACTTGTTTTAATGTGCTTTATGGAAATGGTGAAACTCAGCAAGTACAGTTGGTGGAGAAAAACATCTGCACTAACTATTCACACACATTTGCATCTTTAAATAGACTTTTAGGACTTTTAGCTGATTTTCAGCGAAGTTTTTTGGTTGTGAGTGCTAGAGCTTTCTTAGAGGCAGTGAGTGTGAAGTGACTGGTTCCAAAAATTAAAAATTTACATGGACATGTTAAGTGCATCACACTGAAACTCAGAATAGTTGCCACGACACAGAAAAAGCATTTACGGTAAGTAGCACTTAGTGAGTGGCGAAGGATAAAGAATAGGTCGATACAGAAAATATATTTTAGAACTCCATAAACACTCTGTGGCATACCTGGAGCCTCCCCCTGCCCCCAGATAGATGTGTGCCACTCCTGGGGACTTGTATGTATGCATCTGAATTTTATCCAGAGTATTTGAAAACAGCTTGTGATAACATATAAAGTTGGTATTTGTAATGTTGACATAGCTCAGTGGGTAGGTGTCTGCTGATTTATATGCACATGGATGTATGCAGAGTAGAAGCAAACTGTTCGTGTTTTCTATCAGACTGACTGGCAGAAAGGGGCTGGAAGTCTTTTATCTCATTGGCAGGCCAAGCTTCACCCCAGCATAAAGTCGGGTCTGTATGAAGTGCCCTTGGGAGGGCAGGAGTGGGGTCCCCCCTCTGAGCCAAAAGCCTGTCGCTACTCACTGAATGCCAACTCCTGAACGCAGCCTCAGTGCGTGGTGGCACGTGGTGGACTACAGCCATTTGTAAATCAGTGGGGAAGGGGTTAGATCCGCTGTCCTCGAATCAAAGATAGCCCCTTAGCTCGCACATGAGGATGGGGAATGTTGTGAGTGTTACTGCACATCATTCCCCACGCTCTCATTGGAGTCCACAAAGCAAAAACCAATCTGCAGCAAGACATTTCCCTCATCAGCGGGAGCAGGGAACCTTCTTAGGCTGTCAAGGGCCTGCAGGCCCCTCTGTGAGCCCTTCATGTGAGTGCAGAGGTCCTCCTTCTGGAGCAGCAACCATCTTTGGGTAGGCATTTTTCCTTTTTGCACTGAGAAAAATACTGTGCGGGATTAATATGGGCTTGGATTAAAAACCCCAGCAGCAGTGTGACATGCAGAAACACTTGCCTTTGCTGGCTGGAAAGAATTAGCTCTGTGCTGTAATAACAAACACCGTTCCCCCTCCACTATTTTTTTTTTAACTTTGTATAAAAGCTAAAGGAGGGAACCCAAGCAAACAAGGAGGATTGGATGGGGGAAAAGGAGCTCCCATTGCTTGTTCAGTGGTCGTGCTCAGCACTCAGTCCTAACCCTGCTGCCAGTCCAATGTCCTGCTGGGGCTCTCAAGCCAAAGGGAATCATAGTTGTACAAGAGGTAAAACCAGGAAGGCGGTGGCCACAAGAAGAAAGTGATTTACTCCTGTGCCAGTGATAATGCACCACTCATAATACTTACTATATATTCCTCTAAACATTTATACCATAATGCATCATTTTTGAATGGGATATACTTTTTAATACCAAATTTGGTTTCAAAATATGTGGCCTAGGCAGTTGTGGACTATTTTCCTTTGCTCAGTTGCTTGACATAAATTTCTGTTTATCGTCTGGCAGTGTGCATATGTCAGAAATATATTTGATTTTTAAAGAACAGAAGCTTTTCCACTTAAGAAACCTGGCTGAAAATGTTTGTTTGAAATAAAATGTAACAAAAGCTAACATTTTTTTCTGTGAGTAATTTTTCCAGTGCTATGATCATTTCCAATTTTAGAGTCAAACCCAGCAATTTGAAAGGGCAGTACACAGATTTGCATCAGAAGTCTCCCATGAATATTCCAGTCATTAATGTACCAACCTGAAAACTCAACTGTCTGGTATCATTTAGTAACTATGACAATAAGTAATGTTGCTTTAGTACACTGCAGAGCATTTTAGTAGATGATAGTACTTTTGTTGGAGAAAAGGAATTTAAGTTTTGTTTAGTTTTCTTTTTTCTTAAGAAAACTGTCACCTTTTCTTTCAGTTCAAATTTGGGATGCTTAGGCTTGGGTTTGCTTTTTTTACGTAACTAATGCAGATTCATACATAGATAAATGCAAATATGTTCTGGCATACATATACTTATATGTGTGCATGCGTGAGAAAGGTGAGTGAGTGTACTCTGTGAACCTCGCCCCCCCCCCCCCTTCAAGAGGTAAACAAGAGGGTAAAAAACATGTAATTTCAGCTTATGCTGAAAAGCATTGTGTCAGTGGGCAGGGATCCAGGAATGGTGTTTGGTTGTTTCCTCAGAGTTCGATGGTTACCATCTGGCATTGATAGGGAGATGGTGTTGTCATCAGTTTCTAGATGCAGGAAAGAAATGAATACTCATCTGTTTCCTGTGGATAAGCAAGAGGTTGATCATCTAGTAAAATCTTGTTACCATAAAGAAAACAGGCTTGGAATTTGTTTACATAATATAGGCCCGCTCTAACTTCTATGTTAGTGTAGCAGTTTCTTTGAGAGAAGGGTGGAGATGTGAAGAAACAGCATTTTTCAAGAGCGCCTTTAGAAAGACATTTTTCAAAAAGGTATATCTTGTCTTTTTCTGCTCTATTACTATAATTAATTTTACTTTTGAAAGGAAGAAAACCAACAGGCGTTACTCGTGGAATGGAATAAAAGGATTATTTGATTTAGAGTGGTCTTTCAAGCATTCTAACGACTTGTAGTCATTGTAGTACTGTAGTTTATGCTTAAAATAAAAGATGTAAAAATTGTAGAACACCTGGTAAAAAAATAAATAAAATTATGACTTGCCCTGTGTAAAGGTGAGGTTATATCATGGATAACTTTTGGTTTATTATCTGGCTAGCATTCCTGTTTTGTCTTTTCCTTGTTACTCATAAATCTTTCAGCTTTTATCGTAATTTTTTATCATTTTTCCTGTTTCCAGTTTTCCACAAGTTGCTTTGTCTGTGAGCACCTCACAGTACAGGTTCTGCTAGACAAAGGAAGTTCAGCTGGCTGAGGCTTTTGCAAAAAGGAAGAAATGGTGGGCAACCTCTTGAACTTGAAAAGGGAAAAAAAAATGCTGTTTGCATCTGACCCTTGTGAAACTTTCTAATTTTCCTTCATCTTGGCTGTTGGTTTGTTAGTTTGTTTTGACCGTTGGATGATCTTGCTGCCAGCTTTCAGGAACTGAATTGCATAGTTATAGGAGAAATCTGGTTGTGCTTTATTAGAGAAAACATCACCGTTTATGCTGTTGTCCTGTTCCTTCCCTGCAATTTTTCATGTTGCCGTTTAGAATAACACCCAAGTCTCTCTCAGTAATAGCCCACATTCAAAATCAACTTCAAGGGGAAAAAAAAATGAGACAAAGCAGAGGGAATTTTTTTTTATTAAATATTAGGAATGTGGGTTGACTATATTAATTTTAAATCATTCCTGTAATATTTTCTCCTTTCCTTTGGCTCTACAGATGCTCACATAATATGCAAATCATTTTCCAATGGATACAAAAGAAACATTAAGTATATTAAAATCTGCATTTTAATAAATGTGTCAGTGTATAATACATATCTTGCAACTGAGAAAAAATGATAAAAAAGCAATAAAAAGGTAATATAAGCACAGAACTATTTAATAACTTTTAATGTTTTACAGTCTGATAAAAATAAATGTGGTCTTGAATCTGTTTGATACAGGTGAAAGAAATACTCTAGTCTGAATTTAATACATTTTAGCTATTTAGGAGCAGCAGATCTCTGTTGTCTGTGTGCATTTGATATCTCGTTTGGCCTGTAGAAATTAAGCTCGTGGGCGTGTTTCTTTTTCATTTCAGATGGAGTGGATGTTGAGGATGACCCCACCTGCTCATGGCCAGCATCATCCCCTTCTAGCAAGGACCAGACTTCCCCAAGCCATGGAGAAGGTTGTGATTTTGGTGAAGAGGAAGGAGGCCCAGGGTTGCCCTATCAGTGCCAGTTTTGTGACAAATCGTTCAGCCGTCTCAGCTACTTAAAGCACCATGAGCAAAGTCACAGTGACAAGCTCCCTTTCAAATGCACGTATTGCAGTCGTCTCTTCAAACACAAACGAAGCAGGGACCGCCACATAAAGCTTCATACAGGAGACAAGAAGTATCACTGCAGTGAGTGCGATGCAGCATTCTCAAGGAGTGATCATCTTAAAATTCACTTAAAGACTCATACGTCCAACAAGCCATATAAATGTGCCATTTGTAGACGTGGATTCTTGTCATCTAGCTCACTGCACGGTCACATGCAGGTTCACGAGAGGAACAAAGATGGCTCTCAGTCTGCTTCCCGGATGGAGGACTGGAAAATGAAAGACACTCAGAAGTGCAGTCAGTGTGAAGAAGGCTTTGATTTTCCTGAAGATCTTCAGAAGCACATCGCAGAATGTCACCCTGAGTGTTCTCCTAATGAAGACCGATCTGCTCTTCAGTGTGTGTATTGTCACGAACTCTTTGTAGAGGAAACATCTCTGATGAATCACATGGAGCAGGCTCATAATGGCGAGAAGAAGAATTCATGCAGCATTTGCTCTGAGAACTTTCACACTGTCGAAGAGCTGTACAGCCACATGGACAGTCACCAGCAGCCAGAATCATGTAACCACAGCAACAGCCCGTCATTGGTAACTGTTGGCTACACCTCAGTCTCAAGTACCACTCCCGATTCCAATCTCTCCGTGGATAGTTCAACGATGGTGGAAACGGCTCCCCCTATTCCAAAAGGCCGTGGAAGGAAGCGGGCAGCTCAGCAAGTGCCAGATATCACTGGTCCTTCAAGTAAACAGGCAAAAGTTACCTACAGCTGCATCTATTGCAACAAACAGTTATTTTCCAGCCTTGCTGTTTTGCAGATACATCTGAAAACTATGCATTTAGATAAACCTGAACAAGCCCATATCTGTCAGTACTGTTTGGAGGTATTGCCATCTCTCTACAATCTGAACGAACATCTTAAGCAAGTCCATGAAGCTCCGGATCCAGGGCTGATTGTTTCCACCATGCCTGCCATGGTGTACCAGTGCAACTTCTGCTCTGAAGTGTTCAATGACCTCAACACTCTTCAGGAACATATCCGATGCTCTCATGGATTTGCCAACCCTGCTGCTAAGGACAGTAATGCATTCTTTTGTCCCCATTGCTACATGGGGTTTCTTACAGATTCTTCTCTGGAAGAGCATATTAGACAAGTCCATTGTGATCTTAGCAGTTCCCGTTTCGGTTCCCCTGTGCTCGGAACCCCAAAAGATCCAGTAGTGGAAGTGTATTCTTGTTCTTACTGTACAAATTCTCCAATATTTAATAGTGTTCTTAAACTGAACAAGCATATCAAGGAGAACCATAAGAACATTCCTTTGGCACTGAATTACATCCACAATGGAAAAAAATCCAGAGCCATGAGTCCCTTATCTCCCGTAACCATTGAGCAGACCTCTTTAAAAATGATGCAGGCAGTTGGAGGTGCTCCTCCCCGTCCTGCCGGTGAATATATTTGTAATCAATGTGGTGCTAAGTATACTTCCTTGGACGGTTTTCAGACTCATTTAAAAACACATCTTGATACTGTCCTGCCAAAACTGACCTGCCCTCAGTGCAACAAGGAATTTCCAAATCAGGAGTCCCTGCTGAAGCACGTTACCATTCATTTCATGATCACCTCAACCTACTACATCTGTGAAAGCTGTGACAAGCAGTTTACTTCTGTGGATGACTTGCAGAAGCACCTACTAGACATGCATACATTTGTATTCTTCCGCTGCACCTTGTGCCAAGAGGTTTTTGACTCCAAAGTCTCCATCCAATTACACTTGGCTGTGAAGCACAGCAATGAAAAGAAGGTGTATAGATGTACGTCTTGCAACTGGGATTTCCGCAACGAGACTGACCTACAGCTTCATGTTAAACACAACCACTTGGAGAACCAAGGCAAAGTGCACAAGTGCATCTTCTGTGGTGAGTCCTTCGGTACAGAGGTGGAGCTGCAGTGCCACATTACTACACACAGCAAGAAGTACAACTGCAAGTTCTGCAGCAAAGCTTTCCATGCTATCATCCTGCTGGAAAAGCACTTAAGGGAAAAACATTGTGTTTTTGAAACTAAAACTCCGAACTGTGGAACGAATGGGGCATCTGAGCAGGTTCAGAAGGAGGAAGTGGAGCTCCAGACCTTGTTGACAAATAGCCAGGAGTCCCATAACAGCCACGATGGCAGCGAAGAAGATGTGGACACATCTGAGCCTATGTACGGCTGTGACATTTGTGGAGCAGCTTACACCATGGAGACTCTCCTGCAAAACCACCAGCTTCGAGACCACAACATTCGACCTGGGGAAAGTGCCATAGTGAAGAAGAAGGCTGAACTCATTAAAGGGAATTACAAGTGTAATGTGTGTTCTCGAACATTCTTCTCCGAAAACGGGCTCCGAGAACACATGCAGACACACTTGGGACCAGTGAAACATTATATGTGCCCAATCTGTGGCGAGCGGTTTCCATCTCTTCTGACTCTTACTGAACATAAAGTCACGCATAGTAAGAGCCTGGACACTGGAAACTGCAGGATTTGCAAGATGCCTCTCCAGAGTGAGGAGGAATTTTTAGAGCATTGCCAGATGCACCCTGACTTGAGGAACTCTTTGACGGGGTTCCGCTGCGTGGTGTGCATGCAGACAGTGACCTCCACGTTGGAACTGAAAATCCACGGCACATTCCACATGCAGAAAACTGGAAATGGTTCTGCCGTGCAGTCCACGGGACGCGCACAGCATCTCCAGAAACTGTACAAGTGTGCTTCTTGCCTGAAGGAGTTTCGTTCAAAACAGGATTTAGTGAAACTTGACATCAATGGTCTGCCATATGGTCTGTGTGCTAGCTGTGTTAATCTCAGTAAAAGTGGTAGTCCAAGTGTCAACATCCCTTCAAGCAGTAACAGACAAGGCATGGGCCAAAATGAGAACTTGAGTTCCATTGAGAACAAAGGCAAGGCAGGGGGACTGAAGACTCGATGTTCTAGTTGCAATGTTAAATTTGAATCAGAAAGTGAACTCCAAAACCATATTCAGTCAATCCACAGAGAGCTTGTTCCAGACAGCAACAGTACACAGCTGAAAACACCACAAGTATCTCCAATGCCCAGAATCAGCCCCTCCCAAACTGAAGAGGTAACCCTTTTTATTTTGCTCTTGACACCTTCCATCCTTTTGGAAAAAAAATCCCCCTTTTCTCAAGTCGTCTTGTCCCTTGTCATGAAACTCCTAGGCTGAACCATGTTACATTTCCATCCGTAGCTATTAGCTAGTAATTACTTGCTTCTTGATATGCCTTACATCTTGGATTGAATTGTGTGGAATAGGACTAATTCCAGTCTCCCTAGGATATTGTCTTCTGTATCACTGAGGAGACCTATCTTCATGCCAGCACAACTGAGATCTGGAATCTTACCCTAGCTATGTTAATGCATTGGAATCCCCAGCTAGGAGTTGTGCTTACGGCAGGGAGCATTAATGACAGAGGAGTAGAACACAGTGAGCCAAAATGCTGGCATAAGGGGTAGATTTTTAAAAAATATTTGTGAACAACAAACTGCGGTGGGTTTTTTTCTTTGTAAATTGTGTTGTAGACATTCATTTTTCCCACTTACAGCATATTTGGATTAAATAGAAGTACAACACTAGCCTAAGGTAAACTGGGAAATGTGTCCTTCAGATACAGTTCCTTGTTTTACTTCTCTTTCCATTCCTGATGAACAGATTTCGATGTTGCTGAAGTACTTAGTGCCTGATGAATGAAACCCCATTCTTGCAGTATAAATAGGAAAATAAATCTACATTTCAGAAAAAAAAAAAAAAAAACAACAAAGGCTCAAAGTCTTCAAAGAACACATCAGCTTCCTCAGACACCAGTGACCAAGAAATAATGGCTTTGTGGGAGTGTAGAGGGGAAAGGTAGGGAAGTCATTTACTGACTGAAGGGAATCTGTTTAATGTATTATCTTCAGAAATATTAGCAATAGAATGACCTGGAGTTAGTATTTCAGACATGGTATTTTGCATAATAACCCGTTATAGTTCAAGAAGCCTTAAAACACAGCACTAACAAATTAAAAAAAATAATAGCTTTTGTTTTGAGAAAGCTTATAACCTGAAACGTTGCAAGTGTGTTGTAACCCTTCATTGTGAATGCATATGGATACCCTGTGGTTAAAGAGCTGCTCTTTCATCACTTTCATCACTCCCTATTTGTGATCCCATCTGTTGGGTAAGAAATCTCTTAGCCTGTCGCCCAGTAGACATGTGCAAATTGGAAGGCAGGGGGGAGACAGAGTGAAAGAGCGGTGATACATAAAAATGCATGGTCCAAGAGGTAAGTGTGAGCTACTGAGAACATAGCTGGGAGGAGGCCACCGAAGCAGCATAGGACCTGGAGTGTTACCAAGGGGAATGCTCCAGTGTGGAGATGAAAGTGTAATACCAGTCAGGATCCACCAGAGAAAGACTCCATGCTTTTATGATGCCTGCATCTCCAGTGTAGTGGATGACACTTGAGGATAAGATGTGGTGTGCAGTTAATGGAAGGAGTAGTTCGTCAGATTGAGAACTGTAAGTCTAAGGAAAACATTTTCAAAGAAGCGGAAAAAGGAGTGGCTCCCATTATTGCTGTTTACGCCATTGATGGTCCTGTGGTATTGCTGCTGAGTAGTAATCACCAAATGACATATTTAAATGATACAAATTTTTGATAGATTCACGGTCATCCTATTTTCTTTCATCTCCAAAAGGCTGCTTGATATCTCTCTTCCCAGTCATTTTGGAAGCCACTTCCTGCTACCTCAAGCACAAACAGAATCATACATGTTAAGACAGTTAACAGGATAACATGTTGGCAATTTGACTTTCTCTTGCTTGTAAACTAAGGAAAATGAGATTTAGACACTCTCTTGCCATGATATAAGGTCAGTTACCTTCATTGTCCTCAGGGGATTTTCTTGTACTTGGATCAGGTATAATCAGGGTTCTTGTATCTTCTGATTGGCCTCATGTTTTTTTTCTTGCTCTTTTCAATTTTTATCTTAGAAATGCATGTAAGATGAAAAAGCCTTTTAAACTACAGCAAGATTTCTGAGTAGCATTTGCATGCTTTCTCATCACCACTTGCTTTCTACCTCCCTTCAGAGCTCTTAAACTGATTTTTCAGTGCTTGTGGTTCTGTCTTCACATATGTAACCTAGACTTTCACATTCTTTTCTCCTGGGAGGCAAAAAGCTATCAAGTTCCTGATAAAGCATTAGTACTTCTGGAAACTATAAATGCATGTTTATAAAATCTTGAAAGATAATTTGATTTTCTAACAGATATTATTTCAAATTGTAGTGATGTGAGCGTTATAGCAATGAGAATCAAAATTCAAAGTGGTAATGCACAAATGTTCTATGCAGTAGATTTGTTATCTAGGCTGAGAGAAAGGGAAACATAAGCATATAACATAAACAGTAAAAACAAATCAGATTACTAAAGCTTACTATTAGTAAGCGGCTTTGCTACTGCACTGGAAGAATATTTGTTGAATTGAATGAGGTATTGAAGAAGGCAACTTAAACATGCTATTTTGGAGAAGTTTTCAACCAAAAAAAAAAACCAAACAACCTTTATATTAAGGAGTGAAAGTTTCATTTGCATTATTTATAGTTGTTGGCTTGAGCTGTCAAGCTTCAAGTAAATAATAGTTCATTTAAGAAGCAAGAAAAAATATAGCTATCAGACAGTTAACAGTGCTGAATACTCTTTGTTACTCAATTAAACAGTTACTGTGCTAGAAGACATTTTAAGAGAAAAGGTAACACTAAACGCATGGTTTCTGGGTTCTTGGCCAAGTATTCTTATGCCTGAGCTAGAACACTTTCCTTTTTAGTCTGTACGAAATAACATGATAGGATGTGATTTTACTATTGTCTTTAGACAAACAGACTCAAACAATTCAACTGTGGATAGATGGCTATTGAAAAAGCTTTTAAATTAGTAAATCCCTAATTTATTCTTTGAGCTTAAAGAGATGCTGAATTCAGGCTGTAGATGAGGGTGTGGGTTTCTTGTAAAAATCCTAAATTATTGCAAGTATGCTGTTAGGCTAGAATAATAATCGTGGTGATACTTAATGTTTAAAAGCGAAGAACAAGGTTTGATGCGATACTGAATTGAGTACTTGACAGAAGTTCTTTTCCTGTCACTCATGTGCTGTGGCAGCTCGGACAAATCCACTTGAACATCTCTGCTTCATTTTCCTTATTGAGAAAATAATTTTGATTGATATTTTCTGAAAGTGAGTTGCCATGCTTAATTATGATACATTTTTTGCAAAGCACTAGGAAGATGGGAAGCGATGTTCAAGAAAAGATGTGCTGCTTTGCCTCTTTTGCTCTTCTTCAGCGTGTTGCCATGCACCTAATGAGAGAACTCCCAACTCAGCAGAAAAGTGTGCCTTTTCTTCTTAAGCTTCTCAACTTCTGTACACGCAGAACCATACCAGCATAACAGTTCAATAATAATTATACTGCTAATTGCTTAGCATGCAGGGGAGGAGGGAGTGGGCTTTACACCAGCAGTTCATTGGTAAAGCTGATGTGCTTATGTGTCCTTGTGAGCTGCTGTGCTCAGTTTGGGGTCCTTGTGGTAACATCCAGAGTAGGGCCTCAGCTAGCATAATTGCTTCTGTAAGTAAGTAGCTTAAGTTATGTATCGCTTTTTTTCCACAAATGTGAAGCTCATGTGAATACTGTATTACCTGTGGCAATGCAGACAGTCCTTCATTAATAATACAAGTACATTCTGGGTTTTCTGGTCCTGAGAAGAGAAGGGGCAGTGCAAGCACACTGCCAAATTACTTCAGGAATAAAGATGTTTATGTAGGTGTTGCAGAAGACTCACAGAAATTCACTGTAGCAGAGAATCAAAAGTGCTGAACAAAGGAGAAAAGAACTAGCAACTGTGAAGACAGACAAAGAACGGGAGAAGCTGGGGCTCCTCTCTGTCCTGTTGTGATTGTGCAGAGTGGTATGCCAGGGTTGGCACATCCCAGCCAGGAACACTGAGCACGTCACAGCACCATTCTGGAAGGAGCCATAAGGGTGCAGGCTGGCAATGCGCTCATGGAAACAGGAGTCACAAAACTGAGGTGCTGAAGAGCTGGTGGCTCCCTCAATCTCAACGTATCTGACCTCAGATGAATCTTGAAATAGTACCCCTGGGAGCACAAATGGCCTTCAGGTACGTGTACTGTTTTGCCTTTACATTTTTTTCCCCTCTTTATTCGTGGGCATTGAATCTACCTTTCTTACTGTTCCCCCCCTCCTTTCCCCAAGACTGGCAAACTCACAAAGACATACCCGGAACTGCCTTTTGAAGTGGTTGCTTTGTTGCAGCAGAAGGTACTGGCAGTTAGAGGCAGAAAGAAGAGAGGAACGACTAAGCAACTCAGAAATGTTCCCAAATGCATGCTTTTGGCAGGGCAAGCAACAGCATTTTAGAAACATAAATCACTGTGCTTTTAACTGAAGAAATGCACTGAAATCAATACTCATGTATTTAATTGAAATGCATAAAGAAATCAAAATAATCCTCCTCATCAGCAATCCAAGCTGATCATTTGAACTACAGGATTTTTGTGGATAAGCGCATAGACTTGTAATGTAAACATTGGGCTTCCTGTCAGTGAATCCAAACCCATGATTTTCATGCTGGATTTTGGATTCAGGGATGGAAAAAAGTAAAGAAGGTTTGTTGCTGGCACTGCGATTTGTCTTTGAAAGAGTTTGTGGAAGTAATCTGTGGCAAACATATTTTCTGCTTCTGGAGTTTCAGAATGAGCCCTCTGAAAATACAGTTTTACCTTCTGGCATCATTTTGACATTGTCTTCAGGAGGGTTAAATGTGGCTATATGTATTTTTAACAAGGGCTACTCCGTTTTTCTAGACACAAAAGGCCACCTTCACATTTCTGGTAGTGCCACTGACATGGAGTGGCTGACAAGATGGCATTCATCTCTTTGTCTTTAAACTTTCGGTAGTGATCTATCAGACATGCTCCTCTGCGTTTAACAAAGACAGTGTTATTTATTACCCTGTTGCTATTAATCCAACTGAAGTTAAACAACAAATTTCCCACCTTCCCACTCTCATCAGTTTGTGAAAGGAACTGCTCATGTTAACTGGAGCTTCTGAACAGAAAGAAGGATGAGGGATAATCGTAGTGAGTTTTTTTTAGTTTTCTGTACACTGATCATTAAAATCTAATACTGTCTGTCATGTTATTTGTTAGATGCTTCAGCTGAGAAGTTCTTCACACCTTTGGAAAACTGCGTCATAGGAAGAAAGGATAACATGTTCTCCAAATTTTACAAGAGTCCCAAGCGAAGGTTTCCATGAGACAAGGCAGCAGAAGGAGTGTCTCCTTCAAGAAAGACAAACAGGAGAGGGGCATGCAAGAGCAGATGAAGACATAAACCAACTGCAGAGAGGGCAAATGTAGATTCAACAAAGCTTTATGTGACAAAGTGCCCTAAGATGTATGCTCCAGCAGATCAACTGGGTAGCCCACTGTTTTCATGGGACTTTCCTTATACATGTACCTGCTGGCCAAGTGACCAGAAGAACATGTCACAATTTCTCTTCCACAAAACACCAGTGGAACATCAGAACAGTGATGAGTGTTAGTACTTTGACCTCAAAATCATGTAGAAGCCAAAATAAACTTCCTCTTTTTTTCTAGCCTGTTCAGGAACGAGACATAGGAAATCATTATTTCTTTTTCTCTCTTTGCATACGTCTTGAGAGTTCTCTCTCTTCCTCCTCCAACTTTTCAATTATTCTTGCCCAATTTCCACAAAAACATTATAGCCAAGCAGGAATATTGAAGTCTATAGAGTTTTTACAACTTTTGGGAAGAAAAATGACCCAGCAGGTGATAGAAACCAGACAAGAAAGAAGCCTTTTAGAGATCCAAACCAGGTATTAACTGAAGTTCATACCAGGTTTCTCTGCAAAAGTCAATCAACTACAAGAAATGAAGCTATAAGAAAACACAAGCCACTCTTTGTGGTGATCACACAATAATTTCTTAACTGACTGTAAATGTGTTGAGAAGTGCTGTTTGTTTGTTTGTTTGCTTTTTAATCACTTCTCAATAAAGCTATTATATGTAATGTGTGTATTATTTATCTCACACACCAAACATGACACCCCAATTTGTCACTCTGTCATCAGGAATAACACTGGGTTAACTGTTAATTTCAAGTGAATGTACATCCTCAGTAAAGTTGTACAAAATGAACATAAATGAACCACCTGATAGGTGCCAGCCAGGAGAGTCCTTTTGTTTGACCTATATCTCTGTGAAGACTGGTGATTGATTTTTTGCCTGATTGGTTGTTCAGAATCTTTGGATACTTTTTTTCTTCTTCCAATCTCATCTTCCATTTATTCTTCTTACTGTATTCTTTTACAAATTATTATATAAAATATAACTGTAGATATGACAGCAGAAATGTGTGTCCTGCTAGCATCAGTTTTTGCCATGGGACTCATCCAGGAAAGGGCTGGTGGGCACAAATTGAAACCCAGGGGGTTTTGTGAGAGTAACTGTGGTACAGGTTGCCCAGAAGATGTTTTGGAGTCTGGGTCTTGCTGCCTGAACAGAGGATTGGTCCAAATTGGCCTCCAGAGATTATTTCCAACCTCAGCCACTCTGTGATTCTGTGGTTTCCAGTGTGCTTTGGGCCTGCCTAGCAGATGCACATTGGAGTTACCTTGCTCTCTTAGTGGTTAAACCTTTGCTGCTAGTATAAATTTCATAAGTCGGGGACTTATGTCATAAGTCAGTGGGGCGTCTCAGTACAGTTCTACAGGTAACAATGTGCAGATAACGGAAAAAGGCCACAGCTTGCAGTTTTTATTGGAGACCAAAGTTCATCAAAGTAATGGCCTCACACGCATTTATTGATCATTTGCAATGCCTGAGAAATGCCTTTGAAAAGCCCCTTAGAAATATAGCCTCTTAGAAATGCAGTCATTAAAAGTTGCTGCTTGTATACTAAGCAGTGTGGAAGATAGGAAAGGAAGAGACAGTTTGTCCCCTAGCTTCCACTATTTTGGTATCCTGCATAGGATAGTGTTTCTCTTGCCTATTATCCATCTTCAACATTCTATGAAAAACACACATCTAATGGCTTTCCATGTCTGGAAGACCTTCTTTTCCCTTCTGCTTTTTCTGAGCGGAAATGGAGTGGTTAACCAGCAGAGAATGATCTGAGATTCCAAGCTTCCAAATTTCCTTTTTCCACCTTTATTTCCATTGCCACAACAGTCCTCCTGGTTTCTGTTCTGATGGCTAAAGGAGGTTTGGTGCCAAACCCTAAGAACATGGCTGTCAGCATGTACCAGTCCTGCAGATTTCCCTGACTTATTCACTGTTGATCCTGTTCTGCTGCTTGGGTCTTTTGCAGGCCTGATAAGAGAATGTGTGCAACTTCTGATGATTTTTGTGAGTTCTTTCTGTTAACCTTACTTTTTTTTCTTTTAATCCCTGCTTCATGATTTCATAGTCCATGTAATGGTGGTCTAGGTATGCCGTTCTTCTGAAAAAAAAAATTAAAAAAAATCCAGTGATCTCTTTTTCTTTCAGAATATGATAGATTGGAGCCCATTAACTTATTACAGGATGTACCTAAGAGGAACTACTGGGATTTTAAGAAGTAATATGAAAGAAAAGGATTATAAAATAGGACAGAGGGAATTGTGGGAGGTTCCTGTATTTCCCTTAGAGGAAAGCAAGAATGTCTTCACAAGAAAAACTGGCAGACAAACCGTTGTGGGCAGTGATGAAGACTGACTCAGTGGCATGCTTGTTTTGCTGGTACACCACTTCCTTGGGCAGCTCTGCTGCCCCAGCTGAGGTTTGCCAAGTGGGCGTGCAGTTAGGTGTCACTGCAGTGTCAGCAGCTGTATGCTCGTTCAAGGTGCTGCTGGTATATTTGTTAACACTGATGTGGCCTAATGGTATCCATACAGGGTGGTGCTGTAATTACAGCAGTATGACTGTGGAATTCAGTTCTTGGAATATTTTATAGTATAGACAAGCTTTTGTATAGCGCCAGTCTTGCCGGTGTTATCATATGAAGCCTTCACTTGTGAAGTCCCATTGACTTGCACAAGTGCAGAGCTAATTGCAGAAGAAGGATCTGAGGGGTTTAATCCTTCTCCTGATATTTCAATGAAAATTAATTTCTTATATATTATGTATGAGTAATATATTTCTGTTTGTACATTAATATTAATGCTGCATATTTTTGAGCACAACTGTTCAGTAGGACAGAATTATCCTCGTAAGTAATAGCCCAGAATTCTTCAGGAACAAAGGTTCAGTTGAAAGTGGACAAGTAAGGAAAAGAAAAATGTCCCGAGTCTCGCTTTAGAGACCAAAATTAATTGTCATTAATTTTCCATAGCATGGGAGAAAAGTGTTTTTAATGTTCAAATTAAATAAACAAAATGAGGTGTATAAAAGGCCCCCAGTTTTGCCTTTCCGTTAAAATCCAGAGAGCTTTTACAAAATTTGTGATGGTGAAAAGAGACAAAAGAGTATTCTCTTGTGCGTACTTGCAAACTATTAATTTTATTGGTCTACATCTGTTGCTGATTGTTGGTGAAGAAAGTAGTGGCTTTATCGAGTGGCAGTCTGTCTCAGTATGCCTTTTTTAAAACAAAGGAGAAAGAGACTCGAAAAAACCCACCAGCAATCCATCAGCTTACTCAGAATCTCAGCTTTTTGCATCTCAGACCTGCCAAGTCATGCTCTGCTGCTTGTGCTTTGATGCCACATCATCTGCAAAATTATCAGCTCAGTGTCGGTTGTAGTATCCCCTTAACATCCATAGCCATGTAGCTGCTCTGAGATTGAGATGCGGGATGTTAGGATGCCTCTTGATGGGTTTGCAGCTCTCTCTCTTGGCAGCCTTATTTGATTTTAAGTGCGGTGTAAGGAGACAGAAAGAGGGAGGAATGCTGACCTGTGGGGTCTATTGTAGGGAACCTACTTTAGCAGGGGTTTTTGGACTCGATGATTTCTTGAGGTCTCTTCCAATCTCTGTGGTTCCGTGACAGGAATTTCAGTCACACAGCAAGCTCCAGATACCAGATACTCAGCACATGCACTTGCAATGTTTTGAGGCCCAGCCTCACCCTGGATAAGGCCCTAGGACAGAAAATCAGAAAGAAGCATATTTGTTTTCCAGATCCCAAATCAAATTCACAGTACTTACAGCTGTTCGTACTTACAAACTTTGGAAACCTGATATGAAGTAATTAAGAGAAAATAAATTTACAGACGCATGCTGCCTGTTTTGGAGTCCCTTTTCTGACAGGTAACTGGTTTTCGAAGGCATGTAGAGAGCTGAAGGATCAGAGAGGCTGAAGGGAGGAGGTGCATTTTTAAAATGGTGCAAGATGTGGTTTCTGTGTAGGGATGTGAGACATCGCAAGCTAATGCACTTCATCAGCTGGGGGAAGGAAGGGTTTTTAACTGAGAGACACTGAAGACAGATGTGATTAAATACAGCATCCAGATCACAAAGTTGGAGAACAGGACAGCAGGCTGTAAGGCTTCAGGCAGATTAGAGAAGGAAGAACTGATGGAACTTTGTGTATTAAAGCAATGAGTAACTGTGGTGAAATGAATTTCCAAATATTTTTTTCTCTGTTTACTGTTTCTTTTTCATATAGAATTGATTGTCTTTTCTCTCTAAACATGTGCACTCAGATCCCACAATACTCAAGACCCTGATAAACAAAAAAATCTTCATAAAATCATTATAATGTTTTTAATGACGATCAGGAAATACGACTTAAAGGGTGTTCTATTAGCAATGAGAAGAGTTAGCAATCAGTTCAGAAAAAATGTGAGCTGACAGTGGCCCATAAGCAAGATAAATAGCTAACTATGCAGTGAAACTGTCTAACATATGCTTCGTTCTTTTAGAGCTTAAGGTTGACAAAGTAAGCGTCCAGGAAGATAGAAAAGAAATCCTCAATTAAGGTACTGTCAAAAATAATCTGAGTTATGATGAAAAATGGCTAAATGGACAAATAGGCTGGGACCATGGTTGCTCTTGTGCCTCACGCAGGGCCAACCAAGCACGCTGCTAACGCTTAATGAAATAATAATGTAAAAAATCAGCTGGCAGCGTTAGGAGTTAGCACCGGCAAGTTACTGTAGTTAGCGTGCAAGTTTTAACTTGCTTTTGCAAATGATCTGCTGGGAGCACAAACATGGAAGCTAGTTGCTTTCTCTTGTTGGATTACCTTTCTGTTAGTTTAACAGGTGGAATTCATTCCAATCTGGATTTAATGTGAGGGAACCTGTGAGAGAAGGATTAGTTGGGATAGGGAGAAGAGAAACCAGAGGATGTGGGAGGTGTAAGGTTACTCTTTTTCAGTAGTTGGAAGATTGCTTGTCTGTGTTGTTGATCCATGCCATCATCCACTGCTAGAACAGAGCGGAAGAAATCCCCTTTATCGATGTTGCATGGGTAGGCAACGTATCTGGTTGCAAATGGGAGGATATCTTTAGGTGAACGGGTGTACATCAAAGCCATTTTCAGTGCTAGAGACTATTGCGTGCAGGAGAGGCCTGGAAGTAGTACAGAATAAACTTGGGATGCTTGCAAGTCTGTTTATAATAGAGGATGTAAGGATTATGAATGAAAATTACAGGTATGCATTTGATTTAGACAGTGAGGAGAAAAAGGTGTGACAGAAAAATGCTCAGAAATTTTGGATTTGTCAGAGGATAGGAAGCAACGATTCAGAAAGGGAGGATCATACCTGTATTTTTTGCTGAAGAATGTAAACATGATTTACCAGGATCTTAGCAAAGCTTTTGAAAAAGTATTGCATGAAAGGCTTATCTATTGGGTTGGCACATGTGGCATAGGAAGAGCTACTTTGTTTGATTTGAAAAAGAAAAGCAACACTAACCTGAATATGGGTAGCACTAGAGTCTTGTGAATTGAAGCAGTTAAGGTTGGAGGGATGTGAATAATGAAAAACCTCACTGCTTGCACAAATTTTGCTGAATGTATGCAATGTATCAGTAGTCTGGAAGAAAGAATAAGTAGTGAGGTGATGAAATTCAGTGATAGTACAGAACTGGGGAAATGTCAGAGCAAAACAGGCGTGTGATAAAATCCTGAATGACTCTGACGAGGTGGAGCATGGGCATTTATATAGCATTTGCAGTTCATTCTCAAATAATGTAATGAGATTAAGAAATAAGAAGAAAAAAACAAAGTTATTTTATCCAAGAGTCACAGGGCACAAGAACGGTACATAGAAGGGTCTTCTGAATAAAACTGTGAATCCTATAATAGAGTGTTCATTTATTGTCTGACTTCTAAAAAGCAAAGTTTTTGTTTTTTAAAGCAAATATGTGGATGAGATTGAAGTACCAATTGTAAGACTGTATTCCTGGGCCACTTATGAAGGCCAGTAAAGCCTCTTTTGACATGATGTGAATGCTTTGAGGACCTTTGTAGTAAGGAAATTCTGAAAACTGTGAGGTGACAAGAGAGGATCAGGACAATAATTAAAAGTCTAGGTGACATTAATTATTCAAAAGGTTAGAAAGATGCATGCATATGCTCCGCATGGATTGAAGGCCCTATGTGAAGCTCATTAAATGTAGTCACAGAGAAACTTTGCATGCTGGAAGGCTTTAAATCGCTAATGAAAAAGAACAAGAATTCAAGAGGCAATGTGTCTGCCCAGTGCTTGTGTGAGTCATCTAGTCCAAGCAGTTGTTCTTCTAGGACAGTTTTGGATGGCCCTAGCATGTGTGAGTCATTTAGTCCAAGCAGCTGTTCTTCTAGGACAGTTTTGGATGGCCCTAGCTTGTATGAATCATCTAGTCCAAGCAGTTGTTCTTCTAGGACAGTTTTGGATGGCCCCAGATGTGATTTGGGCCTCAGATTTGCAGTCAGCGTATAGGAAATTGTCAGTTGGTTTCTTGTCAGGAGGGTGTTTTGTGGATCACTGTGAAGTTGTTTATTGAGAAGTTGTGTTTATTTTATGGAAAGGTGAGACTACAGTGATGTGAGAAATAAAATCAATTAGAAGTTTTCATAATTCCATGTGATTATGTGTGTATCATTCTCCTGTGGAACAAATCTTCATATGTTTTGCAGCTATAGCTGCTCCTGTTTCCCTACTGGTGCTGCCCACTGTATGCATACGGAAATGTGCTGGCCAGGTTCTTCTGTGGCTGCCATTGCTGGTATGACACTAGTCTAACAATTAACGCATGTTGTTTTGTTTTGTGTTAGGAGAGAAGAATGAGGGCACTGGCGTGCTTAGCTCTGGCAGAAGGCTGATGGGTGTCCTCCAGCAAATGCAGCCATGGCAGGTTAGAACGTAAATGCCGTGTGCTGTCAGCTCTTCATCTTCATGTAGGGCTGAAATGCCCTGGGCACTGATCTGGAGCAGCAAGGCCTGAGTGCCTGCTCTTCCTGCTGGGCCTTCCCTCGGTGACTTGGGCAGAGGGGCAGGGAGCTCTGCTGGGGCTCCAGTGCTGCAGACAGCTGCAGCAAGGCCAGGCAAGGACAGCTGTCACAGCCTCCATTGCATCCTGCCTTGCAAAGGGTTGCAGACAATTGAGAGAGTCACGTGGCTCCTTCTGTCATGACCCAATTTTACTTCTGTTCAGTGCTATGCCAGCACAACAAGGCTTCTCGTCTGGCAAGGGAGGTGGAGTTGCCATACTCCAGGGCTCCTTTCTGTTTGATCTCCCCCAGGTCTCCCCTTTGGGGGAACACAGGCTAAGGGGGGCTGGATCTCCCTTGGGTCTCACTTTGTTAGGGAGCTGGGACCAGCCACAAGGCACAGCAGGATCCAGGAGCCTGTGTGAGCAGTCATGAGTGCCGCTGGTCTGACAAAGCCTGTGAGACTAAGATGTAACTTGCAGTGAAAAAGAGCTTCTTTAGAATGTGAAACATATGGAAATAAGTATGTGGTTTTTGTTCAACATGATGTAAAAATGACTGTGTTTGATCGCTTTGAAAATCTAAGAGTAAATGGAATTTACTGAGTTTGATTTAAAAATCAAGACTTAACCAGGAACAAGTTCAGACACTTTGAGGTGACTGTGTCGAGCTAATAAAAGTTGATGTCAACATTTTAGAATATGTTTGGAATCAAAAAAGGAACTAGGTTTTGATCAAGCAGCAGTCACAAACACATTCTTCCCTTCATGATAAAAAGAAAACCTCTGTGTGATTCTCCAAATATGTCAGATCGTTTTGAAGAGGCTAGCAAGTGCTAGTAAATTATTATTTTTGGTCTTGTCAAATGAGTTTATTTTTTGGCATGAGACTTCAAAAAATCCAGCCTTTGCATGTTTTGCCATTGTGTACATCAGTCATGATTTTGCCAACAAATCTTGACATGCACTCTGCATTACTGTGCTAACAAGAGAAAAGACCAGCCATTAAGTTTATGTTTCTTTGTTTTTGAACAAAGTCACATATCAGGAATAATGCTAGGGGTATGCTAATAAACAATATATAGTGCCAGCCATCAGGGAGTAAGAAATATTTTCTAACTAGTTCTAAAGGGAAACAATGTTTTAAAAAGAGGGAGAGAGATTGTTATTTATGCAATATTGTTGTTCTATATGTCAGCATCAAAAAGCACCTTGTAAAGAGCTTAGCATAATAAATCTTTGATCATGATTGTCATTATTTAGAGGACTTTGATTGATTTAGATATAGTGCAGTAAGGTTAAATTTACCAACTTATAATAGGAAGACCTTGGACTGCATCTGTATTTCTACCCATGTTACCAGAGTAGTCACACCTGAAAAGGAGAAACGCTCTAATTTTTCTGGGTGCCAACTGATTTTATTTGTCTAGGTAAGGATTTAACTAGGTTACATTTCTGGAAACTTAAGTTGGTTGAGATGAGGAGGAGTGTAAGAGGCTCATGAGTGATTCCGCTGAGAAGAGATGCAACATATTTTGTTACTGTCATGAAGAAAATTAACATAGCTGCTCTGTATGAAAGCAATAGGAGATTTGTAAAGAGGAGCCTGCAGGAACATTTAATTTCAGGGCTGACTTTCATTAGTCACTAGTTTTCCAGTTAACTTGGTAAGAAAAAATGACATAAATTGAAAAACCTGTGTGTCCCTTTCTAAGGGCTTGCAGTGGGAAGGTGCTTAATGAATGAGCACTTTGTGTGGGTCATGATGTCTGATTTTACATGCTGATAACAAATCCAGCGAGTCTTTAATAATGCTTAGAATCTGGGAGAAAAACAAAGAAGATTTTTTAAAAATATAATAGATGATACCATCTGTATAACACTCTTCAGAAGTTAAATGTATACAAAATAGTCTATTTTTGATGCATGTTTTCCAGTTAACCCTTCTTCTTCCCCAGTGAATATATATATATGACATCTGTAATTTAATGCATCTGAGCCGGGTATTTGTAACCTTTTGTTCTTTAGAAATTATATGCTTTTTCCTTTTTTCTTTCTTTTCCATTTTTTTTTTTTCTTTTTGCTAGTGTAGCCAAGATGTCTGTGGCTGTACAGAAAGATGCATGTCTCCCGAATAACTAGCTTGATGTGGCACTTCAGGGCTTACCTTACCTTCACTGCATCTTCAAAAAGGCAGTTGAGCTCTCCAGGACTGTTACTTTAGAAATGTAGTCCCTGGTACTACAATTATGCAGCTGAATAATTTTATGGATCTGACTTGTCTGGTTAGATGCCTAGAATTGCAGATTTAAAGACTCCAGGATGGAAAAGCAAAATTTTACTTTTCAATATGCTCTTAGTTTTCACTTTTAAAGATGTGCTTTGGGATATAGAATTTCCGGTCAACTTCTGGTCAGAAAAATAATAACAGAAAATTAAGTCATTTTTCCAGGATGTTACTTCTGCAATCTGTAACATCTTGCTCAAGTATTATACCTTGCAGAGAAGTGAAACAACAGATCTGATTTGAAAGATACTAAGGTACAAAGGAGGGATTTCTCCTCTTCACCATAGAGAGCAAAGGACATTTCATTGCTAATAACAAAATTTGCTTTATATACATCATGATTTTTCAGTAAGTCAAGCCTGATCTAATGTGGCCGGAAGGGTTGCTCTCTTGCTGGTTTCCAGCCAGCTTTCCTAGTTTTAATATAAGCCTGCCAATAGATACAGAAACTACTGCCTGAAAACACTTACCATTTGTAAGTCCCGCACTAATGAGGACTTTCCCTTCTTTGAAGGATGGCAACCTGATGAACCATTTAAAATGCATGTGCAGAGGAGATTCTGTGACCTAGCTGAGACTGAGGTGGAGTCAGGTTTCTATCTCTGTTTTCTTCCTAGCTTCACCCCAGTTCCATAGCGAGCCTAATCCATTTGTAGAAAATGAAGGTTTCACATTGATTTTGGTGTTGTCTGGATCACATCCCACATATTCTCATCACATTTTGCCTCCCATGAATATGACAATGTTGTTTTAGCTGTACCGGTCTCTCTGTGGAGTTAGAAAGGTGAAAAAAAGGAAATAAAATAATAATTAAAATAAAAAAGCAACCAACAACAGCCCAATCTCTATGGACTTTCAGTAAACTCAGATGAAAGGTGCTACAGGACTGCAGAGTGTTATTATTTAATATTAATAATTAAGCCTTAATAAAAACACTGCTGGAGAGCTTTAAACGTCCACTTTGAACTCAGCATTTTGAGTTATAATGAAATGGTACCAACTGCATGTTTTAATAAATTTTATCTACCCTTATTTCTTTAGAAGAAGACCTACCAGTGCATCAAATGTCAGATGGTTTTCTACAATGAATGGGATATCCAAGTTCATGTTGCAAACCACATGATTGGTAAGTGCAGCACTAAAACTTCTCAAAGACAGATAGCTATTTCTCTTATTTGTGATCATCATTGCCTCTAAAATTAAACAGAGTTAAGGAGAAATTAATTGTACATTCATCAATGATTAACCTAGGCATGATTGATTTTTTTATTCATATTATTAGACTTGATAAAGCATTAGCATGTTTTATTTTCTGCAAGGGCTAGTTTAGACTTCTGCAGAGAATTATATATCCACTGCCAGTCAAAACACAGGTGATTAGCAAATTAAACTTCTAATCATTTTTGCATTATTGAAAACAAACTAACAGGAATGGTTAATGAACTGGATGTTAGCTTTCCATAGAGTTTTAGACAGGTTTTAATTTCAGAAGTTATTATGGTAATGACACTACTGTGTGCATCTCAAGCACCTTGGTACCAAAATCGAAACTGGTGAGTTTTTGTCGTTAGGAAACATAAATAATTCAAATGGCAATAAAATAGTATTGTTTGTTGTGTTTGAATGGTCTGGAAAAAACCCTGAGTGTATCCACATACAGCTAAATACTATCATTTCTATGAAAAAAATAAGGAATTGTACTGTTCAGGAATGGAATCTGCTCTTTAATGTACAAGCATATTCAAAAAAAATCTTTTAGGATTCCTAACCCAAGCCTAGCCCGATGTTTACAAGGGTGTTACAGTTGTAAATTAGAATAAAACAAAAGCTGCTTTTTCTTTGATATTCATATTTTCTTATTATTTGCTTATTCCCCTAGGATTACCCATAATGTTTTCAATTTGGTAACCACTCAGCAATAGCGCTAAGAGTTCTATCAGCCAATTAAATTTATCAAGCACATCATTTGCCCACTAATAAGATAACATTGACGGGGTTGTCTTATTTTGTTTTTAGTCTGTTTTCCAAATTTTACATTTCAAGACAAAGGTGGATACAGTTGATTTTTTTTCTTTTTTTGCTCCTATTTCCTTTGTGCTGTTTTTTCTTGCTTTAATAATAAAAAAGGCAAGGAAAATGCAGACCAGTCTATATGGTATAGGACCCAGTAAGTATATACTGAAATGAAGATAATTTACTGTTGGATTTTTTCTCCATTTATAACTTAAAAATGCTTAGCTTGATGCTAGTTTAGGTGGTTGCTTTTTGTTCTCATGTAACATAACTTATATATTTCTTCCATGAGTTCTATTAACTAGGCTACACTGTAAAAGAAATTACCTGCCACAACTTAGTCGCTCATTTTTATGAGTATATTATTAAGTTTTTATACATTTAGAGTATGAACATTTTACACACTTTTCATCAAAAGTGAATAAACACACATGACAAGCTGGTTTTGGAAATGAGCGAAGTGATTTTCCTGTTGGACTAAGCGTTAGATATTTTGTATCTTTGGGGAAGAGATAATCTGAACTACTTCAGTGTTCAATCTGGGTCAGTAGCGTGCAGTTTAAAAGTCCCTTGTTACCAGCAAGAGAACTTGCCATTTCTGTTGGATTTTTTTTTTTTTTTTTTTTTTTTTTGAATCCATGTCCTTAACAGTAGCACGTAGTGATACTGAAACGTGCTGGGGAATGCAGACACCTCAGGTAAGGAGTGGTGCTGGAATGTGACAGTGGGGTGTCAGCTTGCCACCTACCTGCCACGTGCATTGTGTTTTCAGAATAGGACCTGTCTTTTTTCGATAAAATACTCAGATTTTCTTTAGTTTTCTTTCCTTGTATTCTCTGGGTGTGTTTAATGAAAAGTCAGAATGGGATGTGAGAAAGGAGGAGAGATGAAGTAAAACAAAATGAATCCAGTTAAGTTACCTTCAGTCTGCAGTTCTGAGAAGACTGACATTTTGTTAAACTGAATGATTAACTGCATATGTGTTATTTCTAAAAGCTGGGTGAGGTTGAACGATAAAGAGAATCTTTAAAACGTATAAAGTCTGTGTTGTGTCTAATCACGCATTATATTGCTTCATGACATAACAACAGTGACACAGATTTAAACGTGCTTAATATAAAATCTTGCAGTGAAATAAAGGAGCTTGCAAAACATGCAGGGAGATTTGCTGGTCATGCTTGTGGTAATCTGTGTTCAGTGGAAGATTCTTATCTGCACGGCCAGACTAAACCTAATGCAGCTTCTAATGATATAGACTCGATTAAGCAAATGCAAGGGGATTTTGTGCTGGACTGAAAGGGAATATCGGCATTCCTGAGCATTTTGAATGTGACCTCAGAATAGAAGCACAGGGAAAAATAATTTCTGATCTTCAGTTCTGTTAGCTTTCTCACCAGTAATTGGATTTTTCCTTAGCTATCTTTCTAATTTCACTACCCCTCACCCCTCCTTTAATTTATACCGTTGTTCACAAGCCTTTTTCCAGAACCGTGTTCTGTCTAGAGAGAAAGGTTCAAGGGGTGACATCAGGCTGTTTAAAAATGGCCTTTGTTTATGTGCATCTGTATAAGTTTATAGTATTCCTGTATAATACAGAAAACATGCATTCAAACATATTGGTTTGAATATATATAATACAAAACTCATAGTTCTATACATAGATGTCTACATGCATTCAATTTGTGGATTGAAAAATTAGTTGAAACACTTGACTGAATACGTACTTGTTGACACAGCGTATTTCCCAAACAAAACAAAACAAAAAGAATCCTGCAGTCCTAAACACCTTGGTTGCTTTCTTTCTGCATGTATCTGATAAAATAGGTCTTGCTGCCCTCTTTTTCCATTAAGATGCTCACTCCTCTAGGGTAGGGAAAGTGAGAAAGCTTCAGGAAGAGAGGGGAGGAACAATAAAACTTTAAATGCAAGGGAAAGGGAAGATAATCTTGGAAAGCCTACTCTAAAAGTCACAGAGTGTGATAATCCCTAGATCAAATTTGGGGTAATAAAGCCCTTTTTAGGCATCGTTTCACAGTCTCAGGAACAGTTATTTCCTCTCATAATAAAATGTTAGCATTATCGTGTTGCAGTTATCAATGGATATACGTTTGAGCCTTCATACACGAAGGGTTGCTTATGATTCAGAGAGGAGAGAAAAGAAGCAGGGATGAAAAGGAAGAACAACAGAGGAGGGAATTTCTGTTATTGGAGGAAAAATAACCAATCATAACTACTGATTATTAAGGAATGAAAAAAACAGGAAAAAGGAATAAAGACCAAACCCTCCCAAAAGGAGGAAAAATATTAATTAAAAAAAATAAAATAAAAAGGGAGAGATTAGAGGACAGAGGAAGATGGCTAGAGCTAGTAGAACATGGGAGAAACATGGAGAGTCACCTGCCAAAGTCTGCTGAGGAAGGAATGAGAACCACTGTCCCGAGATTCATCCTCAGCTATCGGGGGGTAAAGCTGCTTACCCGCTTTTTAGAAATTTGGGAGCTTAGAGAGTTTGATACTGTCCCATCTGTGTCTCTTGAACATGATCACAGGATGTAAACTGAGTTCATGTTGCTGACATCCACATAGACAGGATGCATTATGGAAGGTCACTAAAGCAAATATATGTTTATAAAACCCCAGTGTGAAACTTAGACTTTTAAATAAGGCAACCTGAATTACTTTGTTGGCTGAAATAGCTCCACTGAGGGTAGGTATTTTTAGGTTGTGTGTATGTTTGTGTTTTTGTCTAATCAAATATAATCTCAACTAGACATTTAGCAGGGGAAGAGGGATTAGAGGCTATTTAAAAAGCCTCTTACTCTTCTTTGTTAGGAGGGCATACAGCATTTTTGCGGATTGTTGTATATTTCTGTCTGTTCAACGAGAGAGATTATGCCACCTAATGGAAAACAAAATCTGCAGGTGATCCAATAAGGTGCCTTAGATGTCTTTGTTTGTTATTACACGAGTTATATGTTAAAAAGTTGTCATAGAGATGGCTTTCCTCACTAACTACATGTTTATTACTGTTAGAATCTCCCATTTTAAAACTGTTCCACACTTTTTTTCCAGTCTTCCCATTATCTTTGTGGTGGGATGAGTCACTAAGCCTTTTGCGCTGTAATGGATGAGGACAAAGATGCAAAAGAAGTGGAAAAACTGAAATTTTAAGAGTTGTGACTGCCAGATACGTCCTCACTTACCTAGACACTGCTTTATCAAGCAGCACCCACCTTTGCTGAAACTACAGGCTGATTCAGGCATAGAAGATGCTTGTGGGTTGAAAGGAGGCAAAACTCAACAACCAACATGTTTGTTGGTTTGTTTGTTGAAATCTGTTGTTAAAACAATTTCCCAGCTTCTGAGTTAGAGAGGAAGAAATACAAAGGCGTGTTTCATACAGTTTTAGAAAGTACTGGTAGACTGTAATTCTTCGTTATCTCTCTGGCTTTTGCTTTTTTCTCTCTCTAAGCAGAATATATAGCATTTTTAGCAACTTTCTTTGATAAAATATAAAAATATTTCTGTGTACTGTGGAAAAGTGAGAGGTTTTCTGGCATTTCTTTGTTTTCCTTGCATAGTTTACAGCTGGCATTTGACCCAAGAGTGTAGAAGGAGTATGTGCCATTGTTTGTGTTCTGTTTGCTTCTCTTCACTGCTCATCCCTTTGTTTTGCCTGTTATTTTAAGCAGACAATCTAAGCATGACTTTTTCTTATACTGATTCCTTTACATCCGCTGTATCTGATGCAGTTTAGTATCAGTAGACTGAACAGTTGCCATAATCCCTTGGATTTTGTACACATGCACATACAGAGTAGATCAGAACTGAAGGAGTTCTGATGTGTTTAACTCAGAACAGGAGTTATTCCACATAAAATTATGAGGCTCGACAGCAGTAGCGTAAATTTTTAAGTGCTCTGAGTAAAGTGCTGTTAGGCATGAGATAATGTAAAGAGATGACATTGCCAAGAACTATTTATGAAGAGCTTAATTTTTTTCACTCTGATAATTCTTGACCAATAATTACCAGCTTCTAATTATCTATTTTAGTTAGAAAGAAATCTCTATCACTATGGAGGTTGGCATTGCAACTAGCGCATAAATCCCCAAAGAGGTAAATGTGTTCCAAACAGCCACAAACAACTGTCTCATGAAACATAGTGAGCAAATTGCAAGCCGCTGGCTGTGCACAACAGAGCAGCACATTTACCATTGAGGACTGATCAGGCTGACAAAGAGAATGATAAAAGGAGGAAACAGCCACAATCTTTGTAGGTTGCTGCTACTTTAGTTGATGGAAAAGCAAGCCCCAGTACCAGAGCAGGAGAAACTGATCCTCCAAAAAGTTGGGGAGCTGGAGGAAAGGATGGCACTTTTTTGTAAGCCTACTTTTGATAATTTCTATATAGGTCATTTTTGAGTACACAGACTTTGCTTTCTTTAACCTTATCAGTGTGAAGGATAAAACACATTTTGTGAAGTCTGTTGTGGTAAGGAAAAGAGCTTGTTTTTGCCACCAAGTACCAAAGTTAGGAAGCTAATGGGAAAATAGAATGAAACAGCCCTGGAGCTGACAAGAAGAATTCTAGTTTATAACAGTAAATACTTCACTAAGCCCCAAGTAAATCTATGCTAGAGTAGTTATAGTTTAAAGAGTATATAGAACTCTAATGTAACGTTAATTTCTCAGAGAAAAAAAAAAAGAAAACAAAAAAACTCAGTCACAACAGTGTTTTACAGTAACAAGTGATATGTAACTACTAGAAGACATAAAGACACATCTTAGTGCAATTCATGAATTCTGATTTGTTTGGTGACAGGAATGTAAGTATATAATATGTATATATGTACATGCTCATGTGCTATCTGGGTATGCATGTTTGCATTATGCATGTATTAACTGCATGCATAAAAAACCCATACAAATAAATCATTTTATTTTCCTCACATTTGTGCAGTGTATGTTTGGACAACATCACTGATGTTAAGATAAAGAAAATGCATTATAGGCTTTCTGGAGCCCAGTAAAATTTTAGCCTGCTTGTAATAGGATGTAGCATTCATATGATCTGTTATTTATCTAATTCCTAAAAACAAGATATTCCTTTCCCATATGCAGAAATTGTAAAAACAAAAAACAAAAACTTAACAAAGCAAAACAAAAAAATACTTGTTGCTTTATGTTGATCTCAAGGAAGACATCATTTACAGAATGTCGCAGCATGTTACAGTGCTTTACAGGAAAACTTACATTGTGAAGTCTTTCTTATAAGAGGTTTGGAGAAAAAGAATCCAAAGGTGCACATCAGCACATCAAAAGATGAAGGGGATGGCAACTTCTTTTGTCTGTCCTCTCTCACTGATTCTTCTGTAATATGATATGGAAATTGTAAATTAAGAGCAGAAAGATGGATCGTATCTTCTTAGAATCAGAAATCATCTGGTTACTCTGGGAATCTCTTATTTGCAGGCAGAGCTGGCAAGAAGGGGTCCAAAAGTTAGATGAAACTTTCCCACCTTGTCTGCAAAAAGCAGAGATGTAATTGAAGTACCCAGGAAAAAGCAGCATTTGGTGCTAAATCTGAGAAAATGTAGGTTTATTTTGTGAGGAGCTGGGTTACAAAATAGATGAAATCTGTGCTGTTTCCTGCAAACAGAAAGCTACTCTCCTGTGAGCAATGCTGGCTTATTTGAAAGGCCCATAAAGGGTTTCTGCATGGACCATACAAAAGGGATACTTTCTCTTTAATAGCCATCTGTACAG
Organism: Callipepla californica brunnescens; assembly: GCA_023055505.1. Lineage (NCBI taxonomy): Eukaryota > Metazoa > Chordata > Aves > Galliformes > Odontophoridae > Callipepla > Callipepla californica. The sequence goes on from JALIRH010000002.1 coordinate 42,729,375, forward strand.
GAGAGATGAGAAGTGGGCCAGGTCATCTCTCCTCAGCTGTCATGATATTAACGTAGGTAATGGAGCAAGCTCCGCGTTCTGCTGGGTGTTGTTTTTCATAGATGTTCATCGATTTACACAGATAATTCTATTTATTTCTTTGAGTTGGTCCAAGCGAACCAGGCAGAATAACAAACACCAAAGCATTTCAAATGACTTTATCTTTGTTGTTTTGTAATGTAACTTTTGTCTAAAAAATGGTGTCACACCTACTGTGCAGATGGCTGCATGATTTGTAAGCCAGCCAAAACATTTAAACAAATGTGTGATCTGGGGATAGATTAAATAAAGGATAAAATGGAGTGTGGACCACAAATTCTAATAATCAGATGATTTTAAGTTGTGTGTAGTGTGGAGCGATGGTAGCAGTGATAGCAGGGAACGCTTGCCAATGACAGCAAGGTGCCTCACAGATCTCAGGATGGAGCCTGTGGCCTAGTAGGCCTCAGTTTGAGAGCGGCACATTTGCTGTACAGCTGGCAGCTCTGTATGGGGACATCAGATAAAACTTATGTAAAATGAAGTGTTATTGCTTAGTATGAAATTGTGCAGAGAGGGAATTTGCAGACAGTAACTGAAAACAGAATTCATGGTACCAATGAAGCAGACTGTAAATATGAAGAGGCTTTAATTATCTGCGCAATTTAACAAAAAATTCAAGATGTATTCAGAAATGGCAAAGGCAGCTGTAAACATGCTAGAGCAGCACTGTTTTCTGCGCTTAAAACTGTCACCTATTTGGGCTCCAGGCTCCCTTTCTCCTTGCACTTCTGGGGATGCAATTTCACCCACCAAGCTGTGCTGGCTGGAGACCACTCCTCCATTTCAAGGGTTAGAATCGAGAACAGCTGTTTCCTTTTGGTCACAGCTTTTAGGAACGACTTTCCAGGCTTCTGCAGTCACAAATGGTTAAATCAGGACACAGAGGGCAAACAACTGCAAATACCCCCCACTCTTTTTTGGGGGTGTGGAGATGTGGAGCTTGGACTAAAAAAAATCTAGTAAAATTGAATGAAAATGTTCTAGTATTAAATAATAATTATTGGAGCAGTGTGGGTAATGAGAATGCAAACGGTAGCATTTGAAAATATCCACGATCGAGACTGGCGTTTGTTTAATGAAGATGTGAAGCAAAGTGCGTCAAAGCTGTAATTTTTTTTCCTGCAGAAATTCCTGTTGTGTTGGAAAGGGATGCCACTGCGAGATAATGCCAGGCAGTCTGAAAGTTGTTCCTTTCCACCCGCAGAACTGCACGATTCTCCTCCTTGCCGGTGCTGTGATACACCGTGCATGTTAATACTTCCTCACCACGGGCGGAATTAATGCCGTTGTGTCAGCCTTCCCTTTTGTTCCTCGCTGCTGACCACTCGTCAGCAGGCTTTATCAGGAGCCATAGCACATTCTTTGGGGCTGTGCTTAGCGGCCAGCACAGAGGGTAGCCAAACCAGACCTTTTCTGAATTGTCCCGGTTCTCAGAGGAGAAGCCTCCGATTCTTCGACAGCGTATGTCCCTCGGTTTCTCCGCACTTTGTAAGCGCAGGAAGCGAAACAAAAGAAGCCAATATGGAGAGTGGGTGTCAGGCTTCAGCTGCTCATATTGTTGCATTTGGTGAGCTGACGGGGTTTCGTAGGTCACCTTTAGAATTATGCCTATGACAGCAGTAGCTACCTGCCAAGATTGCAAGGTATCTCACAGCTCTCAGGATGGAGCCTGTGGCCTGGTAGGCCGCTGTTGGAGGGGTACACATTTGCTGTACAGCTGGCAGCACTGTATGGGGCAGCAGTGTGGGCTGTTAGGGAGCTGGAAAGGAGACAAGCATGAAATTTCTTCTAACCCCAACTCTGTTTTTCTGTACTGTTGGCTGCTTCTCAGTTCCTTGACAAAAAAAACCAATCAGGCACCCTTTAATCCGCCTGTGATTACCAGTGGTATAAAAAGAGAAGCATAATGAGGAAAAATGCCTCGTTTTGTTGCCTTCAAAAGCCAACAAATTGGAGTTAACTTGACAGGAAGTGGCTTAATAATTAGATTATTTATTTATTCCTGACACATATCCCCCTGTTACTAGTCTCAGGAGATCCTGTAGATGGTACGATTTTCAAGCTGCCATTACTTCGCTGTCTTCTGTGAACAAAGAAGCTACTGTCTATCAGTCAATTAAATGCACTCTTTAAGCAGAGGCTGAGAAGTCCTCAATGGATAGAGCCCTGGGACATTGTGGCTGATGATTCCTTTCTCTGTACTGTACATCACACTCTCAACTACAGTCCCCACAGAGATGGAATAAAGTCATGCATTAAAATATCACTTGTTGATTTGTTTGCTAATGAAGAGTCATTGAAATGTTTGTGTATTTCTGTGGCAAAATTGTTGATAAAAGGACTACTTGCTTGCATATCTTACTTCATCTTCCGTAAGCGCTTATTTAAGACTTACTGAAATTAAAGTCAACAAATTAGGGAAAAAACAGAGAGATGGATAATATTGGTTTACGTGCAATTCACATGAATGTAAATAACACTGAGGACAGCGAGAAGAGAGAGAGGGGAATAATAGTATTTCAACCATGTCTGATATAATTTTCTTCATTAGTAACAATAAGGATCCCTGTATTTTTCTGGTATGGTAGTGGGGATGCATTTCAAATAATGAAAATGCTGAAGTACCCATTTTAAAATTATCCTGGGCATCTATGAGTATTATATAAAGAAAACAACAGTAAAATTGAGGGGTTTATTTCCTTTTTTTCCTTTCTTTCTTTTTTCTTTTCGTGTGGACTTTAAAGCCCTGTTAACAAAAACTTCCATTACTGTGCATTATTTCCCCTAGCTAGGAAGAGCATAACCATGTCAAGCTAGTTAAGGGGTGTATGCTTAATGCAAAATCAGCAACGTCATCTGAAACTGGGGCTTCTGAGATTAACAGCACCACTTCTCTCACTCCAACTGTCCTGCCAGACTTCTTAACAGGACTTCATGATCTTGGTGTATTTGCCATCCCACCATTCATGTTCCACCCTCCAAGAGCCTAAGTCAGCAGAGTAGACTTGTGGGGACCACATTTTGGGCCAGGGTGGGGAGAGGGAGTGTTATGTTAATGTTTATTTTGCCTAAGCTGATGTGCATATATACCTTCTCCACACTGAAGATCATTAATTGGCAATATCCATCTGGATTTGATGCAAGTCTTTTGCTGCTTGTCTTACTGAGCTACATTTGTTCTGAAGAAATATAGATTGTGCTATAGCAGTTCTCCAGTGAACTAGCTCTGTTCTGAATTTAGCCTCTATATGACCATTTGTACCTGCAAGTAGAGACTGTAAGTGCTATAATATATGGTTATTTTCTCAACCTTATAAAGAAAGTCACTCATACCAGGATTATTGTTTTCAATGAACTTAACAACAAGCTATAGGGAATTAATTCAAGCCAGCCTCAGATTGGAGTGTTTCTTATTCCTATCCTGTTATTCCAACTCATTTTATTAGAAAAAGCTTAGATACTCAGAGGTGTTCTATAATAGAAAATGAATTTGAAACCCATTCATTAATTGGTGATTAATACATTTCAGGATTAGTTTAAGCAAGGCCCTACCTCCTGCCCAGTCAAGTATGTTCTGGTTAATATCCAATTATCTGCACCTTCGTACTTATTATGTCTTAATATTTCGGATATGATAACCAGAAACTTGAGAGTAATGCTAATGAGGAGCATAGAACAAAAATTAACCAGTGACACACTCAATGATCCTTACTGAGAAAAGTAACTCCTTCTGTCTCTGCTATATAGAGGTAGAGCTATCAACACACTTTCATTAGGTAGTACTTTTAATCCTGTTTTTATGGGATGTTAGAATAATATTTAGGCAAAAATCCTTATGCCTCATAGACTGTGTGTGATGAGATTTTCCTGCATACTCTTTCCCGTATGTGGAATTACTTTCTTCAGATGGAGCCAATGAGAAATCTATAATAAAGTGAAATGTTGGTACCTACTTAAAATGCATGTTGTTCTGTGACTGAATGCAATCTTTTCTTATTTACATGGTTGTATGCATTTGTGTACAAGCTGAATTGCCTGTTTATCACATCCTTCAGATTGTAAGACACCTGCTTGAGCTAACAACAAATCAGGGATAAACGTATGTGAAAGAAAAACATAATCTGATGTAAATATTACGAAATTATTCTGTTCTCTGAGCAGAAATGTCAAGATCTTGAAGTTTATCTCAGGATTTTTGCCTGTGAAATGTGATATACCCACTTAGTGAAACATGTAAGTAAAACCATGAGACCAACATATTAGGGGGGCAGAACTGAGTAATTCTGTCATGTGGCCTTAAACTAATGTAATTATAGCGGGAAATTCAGTGTATAGAGAGAAAGGAAGAAGAAACATTCCTTTTTTCATGTTTATTTTTCTTAGCTAAACCCCTGTGTGAACACTTTGTGCGATATAGGGCATAGGGAGAAACCCCAAAGGAAATGAAGCATTGGGCAGAGTGAAGGAGACCTGCTCAGAGGTGCAAAGCCACATAACACATTATTTTTATTACATGAATATAATCCAATATATGTGGTCCTCATCCAAGAGACTTTACAGAATGTGCTATTCATAGCATGTTGGACAAAGCTTGTTTCAAAACACTGCCTCATTCATTGTATTTATACTAAAAGGTATGTCTCGTGTTTGGATTAGACCAAATGATAAAAAGGATAGTATATTTGTGTAACCAAAAGCAATCATAAAACACATGTACAGTGGCCAGAGTTAAGGATTTGCCTGTAACATCCTGTTTTGGTTTTCTTTTTTCAGTGCCTGGCCACACAATTTCAAACTTCTCTCACACACCACTTTATTAGAGGGTTGTAGTTCAGGACCTCAGCAGTATATTCTTAATATCTAGCTTTTTGGCTAGGTATACTTTCTCTTAACCCTCTTGCAGGCAACATGTACAATGAACCCTCTGTGCCTCCAGCTTCATTGCTTTTCATGGCACACCTATGTGAGTGCCAAGACATTAGATAACTGTGCAAAAAAAAATCCCCCAGAATCCCCAGATGAGATTCCTTCTGAGCTCTGTGTAATTCATGGAAGAACTTGGGAGATGTTTATATTTACTGGCTAGTTACATTAATCATTCAGAGGTAACACAGTCTTCCATTTGCTTGGAAGTTTGGTTAAAAAGCTTAACCCAAATATCACTTAATGCAAAGTGTGATTTGCAAACTGTCATAACATGATCAAATCAAAACCAATTTTCACCAGAACAGTTAAATAGTCTTCTCTTCACTTGAGTGACATTTCCCTGCCAAATCTGAACTTTTAACCCATATTTCTCCTTGTGTAATGTTATTCTTTGAGTCTTAACCTTTTTTTTTTCTTTACTAAAATATAACTTAACAAAAAGATGGGTATAAATAAAAAGAAAATAAAAAGAAAATAAACTGTAATAATTGAAAAATGAAGTAAATACTTTTAGGCAGAGAGCTCACCTAGAAAACTTAATCTTAGACTAACTTCTTAATAATGAAAAGGTTCTGTATTCTTTACCTGCTGCTATATTTGCACTAGTGATGGAGTGTGCCTTGCAGTACAGACCTGAATTGTACCGTCAGGAAAAATCCTTCATGGTGGTTCATGAGAATAAATTAGGCAATAGAAAATAGGACTCTAATTTCTATGATACATCACGTAGGACATTGTATTTTACTTCAACTGCTGCTTTTGTGCTGCATGTGCATCTCTTTCAACCCTAGCGATAAGTCCTCCTGCCTACCCTTTCTGTGAGCTTTTTTTCCTTGTCTCCTTCAGCCTAAAGCCTCAGTAGAAGTTCTTCTCTCTGACACAAGGAGCACTCATGCTGCCTTTTTTCCTTAAATATGCACTTCCCATTCATCTCTTTAAAAAGCAAATTGGTAAGGCTCTTTGACTCTAAACTCTCCTGCTCCATTACCTCCTGTAAAATACAGCTTACTTAATCATGACTTTAAACAGTCTCCCTTCCCCCCTTTTCTGTCTAATATTACTATATCTTCACTCTTAAACTGGAAAAAGAGGGGTGAGAGTGGTGCTCCTTGTTTTGTTTTCCAGCTCTTCACTTGACAGGCCACAAAGGCATAACTGGAGTTGGAATGGATGTGACTTTGTGGTGTTTCCAGCATTCCTAATGACTTCTTCAGCAGCCTAGAACAAGACACTGAATTTTGGAATGGGGTCAATACTTGTATAAGGAAATGTTTCAAGGCAAATTAACATATGATGAGAAAGAATAGTACTTTAAAGCTGTTAAAGTATCTGTATTTTTTATTATTTCTTGGAGAATTCTGCAGCCTGTCTTAAACATCCCAGATTTGATTTGTGTTTTCCGTCCATTTCAGGGTCTGATTTTTTCCAAAAATTGTTCCTCCCCTTCTGATATATCATCACCTCTCACAGATGCAGTTCAGCTGATTCCTATTCTTGGCATTCCCATCTCCGCACTAGAGTTCTCCTGCGTTTCTTCTCCTGTCAGAACCAGACAACAAACAGAAAGCTAACAGAAATTGTAATGGTTTTCACAAGCCAATAAAATACTTATTCCTCTTCAATATTTGTCCCACATCACTGCAGTTCTGAACATTGTTTCAAAGTCCATCTGTTCTGCAGGTCTTGTACCCTGCAAAAATCTCTTCTTCAGTTTCTGTGTATCCTGCTGTTGTGTGAAAACATCCCTTCTCCCTTATCTAAACCAGTCGCATTTCTCTGTCTTCTTTGGTTATTGTTTTAATTTGTAACCAATTATTGCTGCACTTTTGTGAAAAATTTATAGATTCACCCTATAGAGCATATTGGCAGTCTTCAGTTTCAACTGCTTATTGTGGCTTCAGCTAAGTCATGTAACAACAACACACTTGTGCACCTTCAGGAGAGTTTTCATTTTTCAGTATTCTCTGCTAAAATTACCTTCTTTGTTTTCTACAGTCTTTATTCAGTACCAGCTGTAGCTGGCACCACGGATCTTGTAGCTTTAAATAGTATGCCTTAATATTGCCCCCTCTGTATGCTGTATTGTAATGAAGCAACATCAGTAAATTGCAGTGAAGGGTGATTGTTGCATGGGGATGACTACTACACCTTGGGGTACATTTGCACCAGATTATTTTTTTATTGTAGTTATTACATCCCATCTTCTTTATTCTCTTGATACCAAACTTGCTGTTGGACATCCGTGCAGCACAGGGGATCTTTAGAAACAGTGTGGACATTGACTTGTCTCTTAGGTACACACCAATGACTGTTCAGTTCCAAGCTCTGTTATCCTTGGTGGCTTTGCAGCACTTGAGCGATGCCAGCTTGATCTGGTTACTCAACCTAAAGTGTTCTTCATCATTTGCTCTTTAAAATATTAGATTGTTGTTGATAAAAGTGACAGGCGTTTCTTGCTAGCCATTCTCACACAGGAACAATACTAGGTTTATAACAAGTGCAGCACACATTTTCCCTTCTTTCTATTCCCCGTACATTTTACAATACAGAAGAGTGTGAAAAAAAAAAAAAGATTTTGCTCTAGCTGTTTCCTTTCATTCTGGGCACTGTGTTCCCATTCAAAGGAAGAATTATAGCAGTGGTGTCAGTTTATCATCCAGTGCCATGATCTCAAGAAACCTCCTGCAAAATTCAGTTTCACCCAAGTAATAAAAATTATTACTGTTGTAAAGGTACAAATATTTCAATAAGGACATTTTCTTTTCAAAAGTCTTTCCAACTTAGGGTGCCTAAATACAAGTTTCAGCCAGGTAATAGTGTAGCTCTCAGCCTTACATCACGAGAAGCGATGTTCAGTCATGAAGGCAATTTTTAACTGCTTTTTCATACAGTAAGAAGGAACATTTCATATATGCGGAAGCCAGATTGTTGACCTGCGTTCCACAGCAGTGGGGCAGCTCAGGAGAGCATAGTTAGCATGATTACTAGTGTCAGAGTTGTTTCCCATTCCCAAGTACCCTTCTCACTGTAGCATGGTGCCTGAACACTTTCACTTTTGGATACATTTGGTAGGAATGTTTGTGTCCCCACTCCCACTTCAGTTGGAGTTTCACAGACAAAACCACAGAATCCCAGGGGCTGGAGGGAACCCCTGGAGATCACCTGCTCCAAAGCCCTGCTGAAGCAGCTTCCCTACAGCAAGTTGCATCCAGATGGGTCTTGAGTATCTCCGAAGAAGGAGACTCCACCACCTCTCTGGGCAGCCTGTTCCAGTGCTCTGTGATTCTCACAGTAAATAAATTCTTCCTCATGTTTGCATGGAACAGAAATCAGCATCTCAGCAGCTGCTGTGCTAATGGGTGAAAGCGGAAGCCACAGCTCTGTTGTGGTTTACACAGCGCTGTGGCTCCCAAGTGTATCAGCTTGTCACTCTCATGGACTCCTTCTTTGGTGCTGTCCTTACTGGGACAGCTCACACGAAGATGTGTCCCAAAGCAGAGCTGCCTTCAGTATGTGTCTTTAATGCACCCCCTGCTGCAAACAGTAAAAGTTTTAAATGGTTTTGCGTGTACATTACGAGTCATAATGAAAAGATCTGACTCTGAAAATATTTAAGTGTGCATATGATTTTATTCATACAAATAGATTTGTTTTAAGCTTTGTTTTATACGTGAATAAGGCTACATATGTTCTTAAGTGTTTGTAAGACTGTCACCTGAATTGCAGTTTTGGGTGTCATTTTAGCAACACGTTCTAAATACGGAAAATAAAAATATGTTTTCTGTAATGAAGTCTCCATCCCATTAAAACATCTTTCTTCCCTCAGTGATACCAGACGTGAATTTTCAGCTGTAATTTGGATTTTTTCCATCTTTGTGAAGATGACACACTTTTTTTCATTGCAAGGGAGCTGTTTTTTTCTTCTTCTTTTTTCATTTTCTTCTTTAGCTTAATACTGTGGCTGTGTAGCGTTGCAATTCAAATGAGGTATTGGAACTGATGCACCTTGAATTGAACTATCAGTTCTTTTAAAACTGACGCCAGTCCCACAGTCTTTGGTGGTGCAAACATCCGATTATGGGACAGAGAGCATTGATTTTTAGCTGTCATTTCTAGCGCACACACTGTAGAATTGAAATGTAAACCTTAATCCACTCTTAAATACAATTAATTTTTAATGTGCAGTAATACTAATTGAAATAGCCCGAATTTAGTAAGTCACCACAAGACATTTTCAAAAGCAGAAGTCTCCACTGAGAGCTGGAAGGACAGATAATCATTGTTACAGTGTTTACAGAATAAATGCACACTCTGCAGGCAATTCCATGCCAAGAGATTTTTTTGTTAGCTTATATTAATATATTTAATTGTGGATTTAATTTTTTTTTCAGTGATTCATACTGAAATACCTCTGTTGCTGTGAACAAAGTTACTTCAATTTCGTTTAAATGGAAGGTGTTTTATTTTCTTTATAGACTATTTTCAGTCCTACGTCTGTATTTTTAACAGACTGTCACTGTATTATCTAGTTGTCAAGTACATTTCAACGTGCATAGAAATGTATTCAATTTTCCACCTGTAAAATGGTCAGCCATGCAGTTTCTGTGTATAAGAAAGTGAAGCTGCATGTTCAGTACCTGACTCTTTCTCCCCCCTAGATTTTCCTTTCGTATAAGCAATAGATCTTGTACCCACATGATTTCACTACGTCACTTTTAATTTTCAGATGTGATCTCTCCAGGTGTTTTAATGGGGAGGATGGAAAGGGGGTTCTAACTGGAGAGCACTATATGTTACACAATTAAACAAAGAGGGATTTAATCATTTATATAATAGCAAGATGCCATTGCTATATTTATTTGATAAGAATAAATGCTTTTTAGCATGCATCAGTTCTTCTGATGAATGGGCTTGTACAGTGTTCAAAGTGAGCACCAATGTAAAGGGAAAAAATTATGGTATGCACTCTATATCATCCTCTCATGGCTTTGACATTACAGTATTTAATAAGCCAATAGTGCTGTTAAACATTTAGCAAAGGTTCCCTCAAAACACTGCCACAGATTCAAATGGGATTTTGAGGCATTTTGCAGCACATCATAAGTAAAATTGTGCTTTAGTTCTTGAAATGGTTGTAACACGGCACATTTCCTAAAGGTGCAGGACAACATGGTATAAATACATTCAGCAGATTACACACCCACAGAACACCAGAATTGATTCCCATTTTTCGGATTAAGGGTTCAAACTGACTCCCATTTTGTCGCTGATAGAAGAGAGCTGTACTGAGTTTATTTGCACAGAATACTGAAACAGCATTTAGTACAAACCCTGCAACTCACACTGTGATATTTTTAAAGGCTCCTTACCAGTGTAGCACTTGTAACAATGAACATTTTCTGAGATGGGGGTGATAGAAAAGCAAAGATCAAGTTGTTACCCTCTTCTGAGCCTGACAGTACATCACTAGGTAACGCTTTTAGGTTCTGTAGTATGCAAAATAGAGATTTAATAACATAGTTGCTGTGTGATGTTGTTAATCAAACAATAATAAATCATTAGAAACCCTGTCTTCTTTGACAAATGTCTGCATGTTTCAGATCCTTGTTGTATGCTAATTAATCCTCAGTAAGTGCTTGTATAATAATTAAATGCCCTGCACTTAAAATACAGCCAAGCCCATTTATACTGTTTAAAGAAGTGTATCTCACATTATCTGTGGAGTTCAATCTGTGAGGAAATGGGTACTCTTTTTTGGGGGATGGCTTGCAGATTTTAGGTGCTATGTGTGATGTGCACACCTTTCCCCCAGATCGTGTTTGTGAGAATAGTATACAAAGGTTGGGCGAGCCTGTCTGACTATTAATGGATAGGTCTGATGCTGCTGCCCGGATCAGCATGGTACTGCCCCATGCAGAGGCAGCACAAAGGGTCTGCAGTCTTTGGCTGCAGAGCCAGGTAAGGAACAGCTTTGCAGGTGCTCGGCTGCTCCGCTGCTTCCAGGGGATATCTCCAGTGCCCCTACTCATTACTTAGTCTGTGAGCTGTCTGCAACATCACCGAAGAACTATTTTTTTCAGCTTTTCTAAGAAAATAATGCTATCTGTGAGAGGTATAAGTCACACGCTTAGTGTTGCTAGTTTAACATAGGAAGGTGGAAAACATTGTTTTCCTGCAAATTTTATTTTCATTTTAGCTGAATGTGTATATATTTTGTCATTTTCGTTTTGTATCAGCAGCTAATACCTGTGTTGTTTTTTGGGTTTTTTTGGTAAAGTAAATAATTCACTTTCAAAGAAATATCAGTGTAGCCTGTGTGAATGAGCTGAGTCTTTTTTAGAATGTTGGGTTTATTTTGCATAGGAAATCGTATTCGTATGTCTAGCATACTTGTATAAATACTCAAAAAATTAGGCTGTTAATTGAATGCATGTGTGTGGATGTATGGAAAGGCCTATATAGTTACGTAGGGTAGACATATTTAATATGCATAGCTTGATGTATGTTGACCTCAGGTTACGAGAGTAGAAAATCCCATTTTCCAGCTTGTTTCAAATGTAGTAAAAATGCTGCTTCAGTTGCTTTATGCTACTCACATTGGGAAAGGTGCTTATACTGTGATAATTATCATCAAGGAATATTAATGCGTTCAGCATTTGTAACCCAAAAACTCATTATAGCTTAAGCTGTGCATCATCTGTGAAGAGAGAACTTTGCCAGAATTCGCTCTTCACAGGGGTTACCTCCTGCTTGTGATGGAGTGGTCAGAGTATTGTAAGAGGTCACACAGGCTATTTTTGAAAGCTGAAGTTTTGCAATTTTTGATTCACTACCTTCTGTCTAAATAGCTTAGCATTCTTCTCCCCCCCGCACCCCCCCCCCCCCGCACGCACACCCAAATTTGCTTTTTCTAATTGAATGCCTGGTGAAGTGCATAAAGCTAAAAGATTGCATCTCATTATGTGCAAGAGGCTAAAGGTGTAGACATAAATATTGCACGTCAAGGTCATGGAGATTTCTGAGACTATTCTTCCATCAGCATACATGGGATTTACACAAACACCACCACTGCTACTCGTGCTAATGGGACCTAGCCATTCTGATCGTGTGGTCTTAGATACTAATCTGGGTTATTACTTGTGTCAAGCTGTTGATGCTTTGCAAGCTACTTTCACCTGAATTCAAAATTTGTATATTCAGAGCAGGCCATATTTTGTTTTCTTATTGATATTTCACCGTGAAAACTGGGATTTAACATTTTTACATTTCTGCTGTCTTCTATTTTCCTGAACCCCCAGTTAAACAGCCATCACATTTCTCAAATATCTTTGGACAGCTTATTGAACACATCAGGGCCCGATTCTTTCCTCGCTTGAGTTTCACACTGGTGTCTTCGAGCTGACTGAGCTGATATGTATCAATGTAGTGGAGATTCACTCCAGCAAGGGGACTTCTGTTTTTGGGTTTTTTTTGTTATATGTCTTTTCATGACAGTCTGTATAGGCTGTACATTACTGTACCAATAGATGTGCTAGAATGGTTACAGAATAAGGTAACAATAAGATCTAAAAATAAATAGTGCTCTATAGTAAAGACAAAGAATTTCTTTTTTGTTGACTTGTAATTGAAATCTTCCTTCCAAATAAGTATTCTTTTCAGATGAATATCATGCTTCCACCCTTAGTAATAAAGACCATCGCTGAGCCAAAGCTGTGTTGTTCAGCACTGCTGTTGCTGTGATTTTTAATATGGCCAGGTTTTATTATTTCTCCTCCCCAGTACTGATACAATGTTTATCATTTCTCACTCCCAATATTGCCCTATGTTGCACATTGTGGTTTGCTTTGTGTTAGGCTGAGCAGACCGGATTTTTGGGTTGCTTTGTTTCTGAGGTCAAGATGTGAACCTGGCCTTGCTCATGGGAGGACTAGAAAAATCTATTTCATAACTTTCTGCAGGCCTCAAAGAAGGCTAAGAAGAAAAAGACAAAACCCACAGGCTTAGTTTAGACTGGGGTGAAGAGTTGGATTCATCAATAGGAAAGCTTGCAGCTGATCAGCTTTTCTTGTCATAAGGAGTCCCTGCTGTCAGTGCATGCTCCACTGATATGACAGAGCTTTGGGAAGGCCTGTAAATCTTTTAAACACCAAACATTTCTCCAGAAATACCTGACCTAATAATACAGAAAAATCTGCTGAAGTAAGAAATTACTTCCCTGTTAAATCACTAAAATGAAAGGCTTGGATGATAAGTAAACACAGCTCTCGTTAGCGGAGTATGGGCATTATGGGCTTGCCCAGTTCGCTGATGGGGCATGACTTTGGTTTGTGCAGTAGAGTGCTAATGCATCATAATGAATGGCTGTCTTGAACCAGAGAGATATTCTCAGCAGGTGAGAACACTGCTGATGGGAAATAATATGGTACCATATCTGCTGTGTGGATGTAAACTTAATAATCTCTATGAATTTTGAGTAAGTCATAACCCTGCTTCCCTTCCAAAGAAACATTATGAAAAGATTGCTTCCAAATCCTTCAGATATTCACTGTACTTGTGATAGATGCCTCAGTCTTTACCTTGAGGCATTGGAAATGAATGTGTGTTCTTTACCAGAGATAAGGATGTAGACTTTTAGAAGGAGCAAATTGTATTTTCATGTTTAAGTTCACCGTTTGCACTTGATGTAGTGAAAGCCAAATGTGAAGAATTGCTTTTCAACGTTATTTCTCTGTCTTCTGTATCTCAGGACCTCTGAATTATTATGTTAAAATGTTCTATTACATATAATAAAGAAATACTGGAAATCTGGAAATAGAGCAAGATTACCCGCATCGATTTGGCTGTACTTGGATTCCACTAGCTACAACTTAAATCACAAAAAGGGTCATCTTTGTGCAGCATAACAACATTGCTGAAAAGACCAAACAATCTGCATTTGCTGAGGGTATTACAAATGAAACCATTATCCAATTTTAACAGTTCTTCCTTTTAATAGAAAGGGAAAGTGGGGACATTTATTCTTATCCCACTTACACCAGCGCAACCGCACGGTCTTCAGTGAGCCACAAAGTGCTTCTGACAAAGCCAGTGAAATCACAGTTAGATTCAGAATTTAAGAAATGCAAAATTTACTTCATCCTTCTTTTACTTTTTTTCATAGTTTGTATCTATTTGTCAAAAATCATGTTAAAGTACTGTCACATATGGGGAGCAAGCATGGAGAAAGCACCTGCTTTTCAACGAGACCCAGAAAATACTTGCATGATTTTTGAATTCATCTGGTTTGCGTTTCATACACAGGGCTTTTTTTAATGAATATTTGAAATCTTTAAACTATCTCAGTTTTTGAAA
>JALIRH010000002.1:42748732-42751232 GCA_023055505.1 Callipepla californica brunnescens
TTGTACTGTGCTACAAATGGTTGCCTTGACTATTGTAAAAGAAGATGTCTCTGCCCTCCCCTCACACTCCCTTCACAAAATAAGAGGCAGTTCATTATTTATATTAGCTGAGTCCAGGGTCCTCTTATGAGTAGAGACTAATGTTCATGCAAAATGGAGTGATATAATGTGTAATGATTTTGTTATATGAATTTTCAGTCCCTGGAGAATGAATGGAGACCTACAGATGCCTTCGGCTTAGATCTCATTTGCTACCTGACCAGCGTGGGCAGAGGGTGAAAGGCCAGAGTATAATTTGCTGAGCCTAGTAGCCTGTGCTGATCTTGGGAGGTTTAGTGTCAGTCAGAAAGACTCATTGATGCTAAAACGGAAAATACATTGGAATGCACTTATTTGTTTGCTTATTTATTTATTGCTACCGCTTGCTGAAGAGTTTAGGGGAATTTTCTTCTAGAGAGAGATGAGTGCAAATGGGCTTCTCCTAGTTTAGCTTAAACTTACTTGGGTAACCTCAGTAAGCAATGACAGTGAAATATTTTGGGACCTGAAAGCTTATTTCAGTGAAATAATGTTGTTTACAGTCTTAAGTGTGGTGCCCATTCCTCGTAAATGTCAAAGGTAAACCAAATATATTCTCCTTAATTTTCAAGACTCTTTTTACTAATGGTATCCTACAACAAGTTCATCTACAAATGGCAAATTTCTGGGTAAGAGGGAGTTATTGAAGTAGTTTACTGATTGTTTGGGGCACAGAATGCACAGAGAAATCAGAAGATGTAGAACAGTTTCCTTGAGGTGAATAAAAGATCGCTCTTCTGCCCAACACAACTTACTTTTCATTCCTTGCTCCGTTCTTTCACTCCTTCATGTCTTTTCCTCTCTTATTTGGTTAGGTTCATCATCTCCATTCAGCACCATTTCCTGAAAATTTATATCCTACGGGATATAAAAGAAGTCACTAATCCTCTGTTCTGTACCCGTTCCCTGCTATGCTTCCAGCCAGTACTACAGAACAGCAGTGTCTCATCTTCTTCACCACCGTGTGTGTCTTGTCCACTGTCTTCTCAGTTGGTCTGTAGCATAGAAGAAACATAAAACACTTTGTTCCAAGATCCAGTGCCTAGTAGCTGCTGAAAATTTCTGTTTCTAAAATGACACCGGTGAGTGCAGAGGTTGGAGGCAAATGTCAAAATTTGCAGGAGTAAGGCCCAAAGGTGGAAAATGTCTTGTGGCAGCACCCATTAAGCTGGAGGAGGCCCACTTCCAGGCTGCAGCTGTTTGAAAGAGAGCTTGTAATAATGTTATGAAACATCTTCTGTGAGCATAAAATTGGGGTAAAAAGAAATAAAAAATAAAAAATAAAATATTCGAAGGGACATTTGGCAAAAAAAGATATTTTTCATTCTCATTAAAAATAGAACGTGAAGACAGAAAAATGAGACCTATTTAGCTTATGGAAAAAAGTCTGAATGGGGATTTAAGAGAGATGGATTATATTCCTAAAAGGAAATCAGTTTGATGCCAGTCGGCTTTTTGAAGTAGAAACTAATTTGAAAACAAAGAGTTCATGACTGAGGCTGTGGCTGGACTGCAGCAGACAAACAGCTTAAGAGGGAATATTTTTTTGTAGAAAAGGGTGGATGGAATATGGAGCATTCTGCCAAAGTCAGCAGTGGAAATAAGCAGAGAGAGTTGGACATATTTTTGGAAAAGAAGGGAATACTGGGGTACCGCCACCAGCTATGCTGTGAAAGCCAAGGTTAGAGAAGTAGTGCAATTTGTACATGCTCCGTTTATGGTGGAAATGTGGAGCCTTCATAAGTTTTTCACCTGGCCTGTCATTTTTCCATCTATGTCAGCATTTTTTTTTTCTGTTTCATGTTAATTATATATATATATATATATTTAATTGTTCTTTTTAAACTGTAGGATGCTCAAGCATCTATTAGAGAATGTGAAACATCACATAGGCTTCAATTACAGTTGCTCAGTACTCAGAAAAAAAATGCTAGCTGTACGATATTGATGACTGGAATTAGTTTTTTATAAACGAAGCTGTAACAGCTTGATAGCAATCCCATCAAAATCTATCGCTGCAAGAGTGGCATTGCTGCTCTTCCTTCCTTTTCACACTAAGTTTTATTGTTTGCTTTTTTTAATACCAGTTGGTCATTCTTAACGTCATGGAATTAACACCGAACCCTATGTTGATAAAAAGCCTTATGGTGCCCCATTTTATTATAATAGCACAGTACAGATTAAAATTGCATCTGTTAAGATTACATTGTGTGTTTGGATTATAGAAGGCAGAAGCACAATAATCTCTGCTGAATATAACTATTGAAGCCAATAACCTGTAACCAATCACATTCTTCTTCTGTTGAAAAATATGAACTAGAAAGGATTACATCTTGGAAAAGATCATAAATCTGTCACCACTAATGTAATCTTTACAGGAGCTTTGTAACCAGTTAGCAACTGAAAGAGATCATTACTTCTT